>SNQJ01S0027546.1:91930-116612 GCA_010110895.2 Picea sitchensis | reverse complement strand
TACTATTTGGAGGAGGAAAAAGATAGCAAAGAAACTCTGCCCAATTGCCGAATCCATTTGTCCCAACCCTTTATCATTTCCTTAAGCCAAAAATAATTCAAGCAAAGAAGTTGGAGGACAAATAAGAGAGGAGCCCAGGATCAGGATCGAGGAATGGTGGCCAGTCTCTATACTCATTGTAAGTTGATTCATCTTGAGATTAATAAAAATATACTTTTCCCATCCCAATGCATGAGTGATATATATATTGTATTGATTTATTCTTTATCTCTAACCCGTAGATAGAAGAATAGAATGCATGCGTAGTGTTTGTCTTGATTGCAGGATTGTCTTTGGAAGGAGCAGCGAGAGCAAGAGGATAAAGCACAACGGAGGATCTACATCAAACGTCGATAGAAAAATTTTAGTGGGTCCCTTCCATGCTTGTGTGTGAAAAAAGGGGTTTGAGTATTGGGGTGATAGGTTAAAAGTGTTTATTGAAGGTCATGATCTGCGTACAAGTTCAGCCCTAGCTTGTTAGTCCGTAGGGTATTATTTCCCCACAACAGTAGCCCCAGGCTAGGGATGAACCACGTATATCCTGTGTTATGGTTGTCATGTGTGATTAATGTGATTTATGCTTTGTGCTTACCTTCATGAATGTTTAGATGCATTTGATATGATATCTTAGAGCTTAGTCATGTGAATGAATGCTAGATTTGATTTATCTCTATATGCTAGGTGCTTGAATGTGTTAGATCTCAATGAATACTGCGCTGCTCTGTAATTAGGGTTTATCTGCACTGTGAGTAAGGGTTAAATACTAATAAATGATAACTACTAAAGTTCTTGTTAAGAGTGTTTTAATCACATATCTGTGTCCCAAATAGGTTGCATACACTTGAGTCCTGCAACCACCCCTGCCTCTACCTCGGGTGAGACTTCATCTTCTTCCCAGGTGTTGCCGAAAGGGTCGGTAGTTAGGGTTTTGTTGGTGTGTTGTTGAAGCGTTGAACCTTGGGTCTACCCCTTTGTGCCAACAAAAACCTTTCAGGGTTGCCATCAATGCCAAAGGGGGAGATTGTTGGCATGGTTACAGGAAGAGTGTGCTTGTCACTAATGGAAATAAAAACAACGATGATGGAATATTGGCAATAATGATGGAAAACAGGAAATAATCGATGATAACATTGGGAATTGTTGTCTACAATATTAGGAGGTTGAGCACAGGACTTCCAGGAGTGTAGTAGAAAGGCCCTTGAGGTCCAAAGGATTGAAATCCTTTGAGAATCTAAGTGAAGACAAAAGCTCAGAAGTGATAGCATATTTACCATTACATTTCTAAGAAAGCTCAAAAGGGACAACGCTTTCCAGAAGTGCATATGAGGTCCGAGAGATAGAATTTTAGGAGGAACAAAGGTCAAAGCATTTGAATACTTAGAAAATATTCTAACTCGAAGGAAGTCAGGAGCTCAGGAGGGAGAGTGACTGTGGTCGTTGGATCAATGATTCGGAAGACCAAAAACCATCCGATCAAACCAAGGTGCATGAGCCTTAGCACTCTGCACATGCAGGAGAGGAAATACGGATCGTTGGATCACGGGAGATTGTGGACCATCGATCTGACACAAGCAAATTTCAAGGATTCATACTTCGAAAGATTTTCAAGGAGGCTAGGTGAGAATCTATGAGAGACAAAGTCATGAAGCATGAACTCATTATTTGATCTGGAACATTGGATCGTGGAAGGTTGTGGATTGTCAATCCGACGTGAGCAGATATCAGGAAATCAATAATCAGGAGTTGGGAAAATCGAGGTAGATAACTCGAAGAAATATAATACATGAATTCCCGTAGCACTCGAAAGTTGGGCCCCAAGCCCTAGCTGGAGGTCACATAGATGGAGAATAGGGGAAGGAGCTAGCGCTTGCTAGACTCCTAACTCGGAGTTCGGGAGTTGGAAGAGTTGGGTGACTCACAACAAAATACCCAAAATGCAAAGTCATGAAGTGCCTTTTGGATAGGCATCTGATCACAGTTAGTGGTCACATGAAAGGAAGAGGCTTAGCCAGAAAAGATAGTTCCCACTGTGTAGTTTTCTCAGGAAGGGAAAAGGCGTTAAAGGGATGAGCGTGTGGAGTTTCTTTCTGTAACTGTCGAAACAGGTTGATTGTAACTACCAGAAATGATTGATTGTATCTTCCAGAGAATTCAAAGAGCTTCAGTGTGATCGCCAGAGGAGTTGAAGAGTCTTGAGATAATTTCCAGTGGAATGAAGACTCATCATAGAGACAATTGATAGATGGAAAATTGTTGAAGACTATAATTTTCAGAGACGATGAAGAGTTGCATGCATGATCTGGCAGAGGACTTGGCATGATAAATATATGCAGAACAAAGAAGAGAAGTGGTGTCTTCAATTGTGATTCATGTGTGTATAAGAGGAGGCTGAGGTGCACATGTAGAGACAGAGAAGAAGAAAAGAAAGTGCAATATGATGCGAGCAGGAATACACTGATGCAGGTAGAGCAGAGAAATATAGTAGAACAATGATGAGACTGGTAAGCCATTGAAAAATACTATATCACGATAATAAATTTTTGTAACAAATTTTTATATCTCAGGGTGGTAGGGAGGTGCTAGGGAGAACTGTTTTCCTCAAAGTTTCAAGTGGGGTCTTGAACATAGGGAGTTGTAGCTTCCATCTGGTTGCATCCAGAAAAACTAGGGTGGTAGGGTGGTGCAAGGGAGAACCATTGTTCTCTGTTATACAGGTTGGTGCCTATGTGACTGGAAGTTGGTGCTTCCATCCAGTTGGTGCTGGAACACTTGGGAAGTCGGTTCTTTCCTCCAGTGGGTGATAGAGAAACCAGACAGTTGGTTCTCTTAGCAAGTTGCATCTTCTAAAACAGAGGTTGTAGCCTCACAAAGAGTTGGTGCTCATAAGAATGATAATGTACATAAAATAAAGACTACTTATCATATGAAGAAGAAGAGGTTTTCTCCCTTTATGGGCTTCCTCAAGAAAATCAGTGTCTCTATGTATTCGGTGTGATTGATCAAATATTGTATATCTATGCCTGTTAATTTATCAACAACACATTAAATAATAATCTAGGAAGATTCAGAAAATAACTTGAAAAGTTTCAAGATTATATATAAATAATTGATTCACCACCCCCTCTCAGTTATCTATCCAAAAAACTACAACACCACAGAGAGATAAGGCCTAACTATGGTCTACGCACTACAGAAGTCCAGACATTACTTATTGAGAAAACGCTTTAAGATGTTCACATATCACTCAACCCTAAAATACCTAGTAAACAAGCGAATGTTGGGGGGGAGAATATATCGATGGTTACTTATTTTTGAAGAATTTGACTTTGAAGTCATAGTAAAGCCAGGAAAACTGAATGCAGGACCTAACCACCTATCAAGGGTCATGAATGGAGAAGAAACTATGAATTTAGAAGACAATTTTCTAGTCACACGACTATTTTCAGTCCAGATCAATGATGAATACTTTGCAGATATCATTCAATACTTAAGAACAGGTACCATGCTGTAGGAATATAGCACGACGCAGAAGAAAAACTTAGTAGTCCAAGTTGCAAACTATCAACTGAAATCGGGACATTTATATAAAATGGGTGCAGACAACATCTTGTGTAGATATGTGTTATAGCACAAAAGACTAAGAGTGTTAGCAGAAGCCCATGAGGGAATAGCATGAGGACATTACATAGGAAAAGCTACCACGCATAAGATATTGTGCATAGGACTATGGTGGCCAACCATTCATAGAGACTCGAAGGATTATTGCCAGAGATGCAATGTCTGTCAAAGGGTATGTAAACCCAACATAAGAGACAAGATGCCACTAATACCACAGGTAACAATGCATGCATTCAATAAATGGGCAATAGACTTTGTGGGACCAATCAACCCACCATAAAAAAGAACAGGAGCAAGGTACATCATCACCATGACAGAATACCTAACAAGATGGGCGAAAGAAACACCAATGAAGGATTGCAGCGCAGAAAGAGCAACACATGTTTTATTTGAACAAGTAATCACTAGATTTGGATGCCCAAGAGTTTTGATGAGTGACCAAGGTACACAATTCATAACAGCACTATCAATGCCATGACCGAAGATTTTTAATTCCATCATCAAAAGAGTACACCATATCATCCACAGGAAAATGGCACAGTAGAATCATTTAATAAAATCTTGAAGAATTCACTAACAAAGATCTATAATGTCAACAGGGACAATTGGGACCTTAGAATACCGATAGTATTGTGGGCCTACAAGACTATGTGAAAACATTTAACATGACACACACCATTTAAACTGGTATATGGCTAGGAAGCAGTGGTGTCATTAGAATTTATAGTACATAGTATGCGCATAGCAGCAATTACACATATGATAGAACATGGCGCAGTACAGGAGAGACTAAATCAGTTGATGACCATGGAGGAAGATCAGATATTAGCAGAATTTCACCAACAAGTTCAAAAAGCAAGAGACAAAGCTTGGCATGACAAACACATCAAGAAGAAGACTTTCAAGGAAGGATATCTAATGTTGATGTATGACAACAAATCCTTTCAGCACCCAGGAAAGCTCAGAATGCATTGGTTAGGACCATACGAGGTAAAAACTATCACAGATGGAGGATTTGTACATTTGAAAGACTTATCAGGTGCAGAACTCAGAGGGATGATCAATGGGAGATGACTGAAGTTGTACAAGGATAGTCGACCACCCACCGTGCAGTAAAAAAAAAACAAAAAAAAACATGATATTAAATAGCACCAGCAGAAGCACAGGGCACCAAAAAAATAAAGAGAACATACACTTAGGAGTAAAAAATCAGTGAGGATAAGTCCAATGGCCAGGTCAAAAGTGGAAACAAGCGGGAAATGGAAATACGGCAAAAGCAGTACAAAATGACAGAGTTATGCGGAATTGAATGCCAGAAAGGATCGACGGGATGCTGCATTAATTGTGCCAACTAGAGACGACGAGGGAGAGTAATGGAAAGTAAAAAGGAATCATAGGTTCATTGAATCCATCATAATGGTAGCATCTTCAACAAGTTTCATACGATTCCCATGCAAAAAACAGATGCAGGAGTAAATAGGTTATTGCGAGACTGGAGAAGAAACAGAGAGCAAGAGCGTATACAGAGCATAGAAGAACAACTACTAGAGGTTATTGTTAAACATTATTTTGGTCACCCTAATGATGATTCTACAAGCATGTGTTCAATCTCTCAAAAGGATCTTTTGCATGAGAAAAGTAACTAATTTCTTCCTCTACAAAACTGGTTTTTAGAAGGACACCACAGGCTGCATGTAGTACAAAGTGCGGAAATGCCTAATTTCCATAGGCTGCTCGATACCTAGCTCTTGGGGTTTCTGCAGGCTTCTATATATGCAAGGTGTGGCGACGTTTGAAAGCTAAATAAAGGAAGAAGTTCATGAAGGTTCTAGAAGGGAATCTTCTAGAATAAAAGGTGGCGTCTGTATGGTTGGGATACTACTGGATTCTCTGATTTGGTGGGATCATACTAATTCCTTTAACCACTTCTCCTCCTCCTCTATATTTATGGGTTTCTCATGGAAAAGGTTAAGAAAGGAATTGATGAAATAATAGGCTGAAGACTATGTGAGGAATCTTGTTTCAATTGATGCTTGAGGTCACCATTTGTCCATCAATCTTTTTTGGATCATCTTCATGTAAATTCGGAGAAAGTGTGTGTGTGTGTGTTGGAACAAAGGACCACTGAAAGGGGAATTGCAACATCAAGGTAGTTTGGTTGTATCTTCCACTTTTATTTAATATAATATGGTGGCATGTTTCTTTCCCATAAAATCATTCTCATTTTATTACATGAATCCTTGATCACATGTTTAAGTTTTCATTGAATATACTATTGTTGCTTTCACTTTGTTTGGTTTGTGTCATTGTAGATCTGATTCCACAAGAGCACTGGAGCAAAGAAAGGACACAAAGATATAAGGAAGCGATATTCAAAGGTATGTCATTCATTCCTTCTTTGGTAGTAAATTCAATGATTGTAACTTAGGGAAAGTGTCATGTTCCGTCTTGTTTTGTTCTAGATCCAGGTGGATATAGGGAGATTAGTTTATGTCCACATTCACCGATTTATCCAATAACAGTTACAAATACCATTAAAGATAGAAAACGCTCGACGATCACCACTATGGCACCACCAAAACAAGCAGAGTCGACCTAGACTGCATGACAGTCCAGAATTAGAACAAGGGCACAGGCACAATCCCAGGAAGGCAAACAACAACTGTCGGATGTCATTAATGTCGATGAAATCCCATCACCAGAAACAACACCCGTGAACCCCACACCCATAGTGGAAGAAACAAAACAGCCAATACCAGAGAGAATGAATGTAGATATGCCAATAGAGGCATAGGAACAATAGAACTAGGATGCAGAAACCATGAAGGAGGCACAACCAGAGAACATCGAAGCAACTCCAAGAGTCAATGGAACGATGACGAATCTGGAAACAACAGTCAAGCCTGATGAATCTCAAACAACTCAATCAACCCACCCACCAAAAGGAACAATAGAATATGTCACGAATTGGCCAAAATGGTATGCCTAAGTACAAATGATGGCCATTGGAACCTCGAGCTATCCACTACCAAAGAAATACAAGGAACAGGTATGTAGGTCACCTCACAAGAAACCCGTCTCATCGCTTTTTTTTCCACGTATACCAGATGGGGTACATGTGAAACTTGACTTTTTGGGTCATATAGAGAAGCTCAAATACTTGGATCACGATGTGGCAGACACATACAAGTTTATGGAATTTGCAAAGAGGGTATACTTAGAGACTATGGAAGTGAATGCAGTTGGGGAACCGATTGACCAACCACTCTAATGGGAAACAATATTGGAGTCAACAGGGATTTTAGGTCTGCTAGACCTATCACACTTTGGTAGAGGTCAGTACACAGGCGGTTGTGTAAAACAATTGTTGGCAGTCACACATGGTGGGGACATATGGTTGGGCAAGATTGTCTCGATAGACGTAGAGATTATTGTACACATCATAGGGTTGCCATCTCGGGGCATGGATCCTGCAAAATTTCTTGACGATAAGAAAAAGGAGAAATCACTTGTGGAGGAGATGAAGAAGAAATATGGTACTGACAGGGGGACACGAGGGATCATCATCAAGAGGATAAATGATGTCACAACACAAATGGCTAAAAAAATTTTGGCCTGCAAGATGCTAAGGAAATTTTGCAGGGAGGAAGTTCTATCTAGGGTCGTCACAGTAGAAGCTCAGTGTGCTGATGGAACCTTAGTTAGTTGGGCATCGTATCTCCAGAATGTGTTTATGGATGACTACAAGGATGCACAGGATCTTGGAACATAATTTCACTACTCATGGCTACTCATGTTAATAGCTATCATGGCATGGAAGGAACCGAGTTACACATTCTTCAACACTAGACCCAAGATGAATTGTGGAGCAAGGTATTTATCACTTGGCATCGTGCCAGATGCCAAGCACAAGAAGATGAACGCAATTGTCTTTGAAGGATACCTTCACGACATGAAGGAGTCCATCTCCAACATGTGGAGAATAACACCACAAATGGTCACACAGTATCGAGATATCGCCAAGTTCAAGGCCACATGACATGCGATGTGGATACAGGCACGGAAGGACCCCAATAAGTAGTGGCAACAAATGCGCTACTATATCACAGAGGGCGACATCGACATGTCTATCAAATATTGGGAGCACGACTAGAATATTCCATCCCTCATCCAAGAAATACCTACAAATACAATAGAAAAGGAGGAAGGGCAAGAAGAAACATAGCCTCAAGAAGTCCTAGTGCCCAAGAAATGGACGATAGTCTAGACAAAAACAAAGAAGACAAATGAAGTGACAGCTAAGATAGGGACCCAAAAGGGGAAGAAGGATAATACGCAGCTGACCCAAGAACAACAGAAACAGACTGAGGAAGCATAGGGGACTACATCAAGCCCCAACACATAAGAACCATGCTTGAATAAGTGACCAACCACTCATATGGGAGGCACGCACAAGAAAATGAAGGCGCAAGGAACACCCCCATATTACACAATCACAGAGGATGATGCAGAGATGATAGCCCAAAGGGTTCAGGATTGTATATCCGAGGACTTTGACAATGTCATGCACCATAGGGACATAATTCAAGAGGAGATGGAAGACATGCGACAATTCCTCAAACTTATCGAGGAAGTGCAAACAGCATGCAACAACGTAGGAACAGGGACATCAACATCGTAGGCAGGAGAAAGATTGGACGAAGATGAGTGAGATACATTCCACACAATACAATAGCCAAACGCGACATTCCACATTAAACCCATTATGTTTCACATGGATGAGATCATGGGGAAGACACCCGTAAAGGACTTATCTCAAATCCAACTGGTATTTCTGCGGATACCATCCAAATATCTATACAGGTTGTAGTTTAGCGTTACTCAAGAGGTACAGTCTCAGGTACGCATAAACATAGACAAATTACAACAAGCAACAGAGAACCAGGACGCGTTGGAAATAATATGTGAGAAGAATAAGTTTGAGACCCAAGAGGAGAGGGAGTGCATGAACAGACTGGAACATAAAGTAGCAGGAACTTACGAGAATATTCCACAAACCACGCATATAGTTGAACTCACAGCAACAAAAAAGATTGATTAGATTGCATAGGTAATCGATCATTATAAGAAGGCAATTAAGAATCTCTATGAACATCTCACACCCACTACTCCACCAACAGTAAAGGAGAAAAGTAAGCAGGAAGTAGTAGAGCAGTTACAGTGGATAGAGTGACAAGTTAGTAGAGCAACCAACCTGTTCGAGAATGCAACACAACTTTGGACAAATCTAGAGGAGGATCAGCAAGTCCAAAGGTGGGACAAGGAAGAAGAGAGGATAAGAGAAGCTATCCAAGACCTCAAGGAGAGGCAAAAGACAATTCCCATCACAGAGCGTGTCAAAGGGGCATAGGATATGAAGAAATTGTAGGCAGAACTCACCACTGCGCAAACACAGAAGAAGGAGCATCAAACACAAATGGAACCGCTTCAAGAGAGAGTGGCATAAGTTATTACACAGGTAGAGGAAGCCAAGACGCATATAGCACAGACTCAGGTAGAGTGCGCAGGATTAATCAGTGATGAAATTGCAGCCCAGATAGTAGACACACTCAAGGAGAAGACCAAGCAGGTGAAAACACAAGAAGGAGAGCTCAAGGAAAATTTTCAGACGATCACTAGGGTTATTGAAGAATCACACAAAGGTTAGGTGGCTTGGGATGAGCCACATGTCAGTGTTGGGGGCCTTTTGGAAGCATACCAAAGAAGAAAGAAAGACGATTTTGGAGAAAGAAAGCATGCACAAGGAAAGCGACAGCTGGAAGGAAGAACAACATGCACACATTCATGGAAGACCTAATGATGTTAGGGTTAGGGTTTTGGTAATGTATTGTAATGGCTGAGGAGCTAGAAATGTAAAAATATAGTTATCTAGGTCTCATGAAAGAGGATGATAGTTGTTGTAGAGGAAAAGGTTGGAGACTAGTCGTTATGATAGAGAGTCGAATTATATGTAATTTTTTGTTGTATGACCTACTTTTGTAAGTTGTTGAGCTAGAGAGGTGAGAGGAGGGTAGATCTTGAGAGTTAGATCATAGGCTAGGGATCCTGTTGCGATCTAGTCCACCTCATATTATATCTTGACCTATTGAAGGAGAATTGTAAAGCGCACGACGTTGTAATAATAAAACGACGATAATAAAAGAGAAAAGAGCCAAATCTTTGTGGATGTAGCCTAGGAGGGGGGTGAACCACAATAACATATGTGTTATATGATAGAATGCATGTATTTATTTATTGTCTCAGTAGATAATATATGCGCTAAATGAATGAGGTATTATATTTCTTGCATTTATTGTGAATAAATGGTATACTACGTTAATAAGTTACAGTAGTACTCCCTTTACATAGTTATCAGATCTCTTACTCAATTGTAGGTTGTAAACACATAAGTATTGCAGCCACCCATTAAGACTATCTCGGGTGAGATGGCGCGGTGCACTTTGTGTGCTATGTTTCCTTTTGGTTTACCAACAGGGCCAATAGTCTTAGAGGATTTGTTGGAAACCCAAATAGACATGAACCCTGGGTCAATAAACTCAGAAAGGATATAAGATAGAGTAAGCCAACATGGGGTAACCACAAATTGAATTGTTCATCTAATTTTTTTACAGCTGATGGAGATAATCTCGTGCTTCCTGGAAAACCAGAGGAAATGGAGAAGATAAATCTAGTGGCCTTCAGTAAACTAGGATATTCAAATAATTCAACAAAATTATCAATGGATAAGAAAGAAAAGCTTGATGTACGAATACTGGAAACAAAATTTCACACAAAGTCTGTAGATGAACCAGGGGCATGTAAAGAGATCAGATTAAATCCTATCATGAAGGATTTAATCATTAATGGATATGTAGATGGATCCTACATGCAAGCTGGAGAAAGTAAAATAATAAAGCGATAGAAGAAGGAGATTAAAGATGAAATGGTTGAAGGTACTGGAGAAAGCCAGCCTGTTGGGCTTGACACCTTAAAGGAAGAAATCACAAATCTGAAATAAATCACAAGCTAAATTAAGGATATTTCAGGGAATCTTATGAGGATGCAGACAAGTGGCATCCAGGGTAAAAATATCGAATATTTTAGTTTTTTATTATAACGTTCCCTAGAAAATAGGAGTTCAGTTGTTGTACGTTACTCCTTTCGTGACCAATGTATATTTTTGGAATCTTAGGGCAGATGATCCATTTTGAATCCCATATGTAATTCATCTATATATATTGTTTAAAATAAAAATGAATGGTTGGACTTACCGAAGGGGGGCCTGCCCTTGTAGCACAAGAACTTTGTAGTTTCTTATGAAATTTTAATATAAGCAGATAAGGTTTTTCTTAGATAGTCGAGATTCATCACAGTGTTGATGTTCAGTGTGTTTTCATGTCCTTCATATTCATGAATGTGTTTTTGTTGTTAGTAATAATCTTTAAGTAATAGAAGGAATTCATTTTTGTTGGTGCTCCTTATCACATCGATTATACTTGTTATGTATTTTTGGTTACTGTTTCAGACTTCACTTGTGATTGGTGCTCTTATTGCAGTATCCATCCCTCACATTTCCTCTTATAATACTACACCAAGAGATTCGACCTCTATTAGATGCCTCTTGCTAATAGTAGTCTCTCCTTTCCTCTCCTCTGCCATCTCATATTACTTATTTGGATGAACATCATACCTATTTTTCCTCTGTTCCCTATGGAAATACATAGCTTATAACTTTTCATACTTTTTCAAGAACGAACCCCATTGCACAATGGCTCTACTCTTCTGTTTTGTCCTACCACCTTTAAATTTTACACCCTGGAAGAATCTGACCTATGTACACGCATTGCCAAATATTTTGAATATCCCAAATAGTTGTATGTCCGAGAGAGCCCTCTTTAGTTGGAAAGGTCAGAATCCAACCTAAAGTTGGTTGAAACAGTTACCTCTGTTGTCTGTCTTCCACCCAAACAGATTTATAGAGTGCTAACATAGGGTGCGAGGGACCGTTGGACATAAAGTGAATGTCTCGATACTATGGAGGGTACCTCATTCGATCAAGGACTGATGATGAAATATATTGAATGTCAGTAATGTGAGTCTTAGCAGAGAGTGGCTGAGAGGGTTCTGGCCTAGATGTTTGGCATATTGTGGCTAACGTTTGGCAAAATTGAGGTAGAGCTGGGAAATGATGAGTGTAGTGGCCATACTCTGAACAGATGGCACAAGCGAATTTGGTTCGGAACCCCTTATTGTGTGTGGTTGAGGACTTTGTAGTAGCAATGGATGTACTTGGTGGAGTGGTAAGCAATGTGGTTTCTCTAGGGATTTGGATCAGATTGTGTAACTCAAGAAGAGTAGGACATCTATTAGTGGGGTTTCCTTCTTTTTTGCATAATGCACAAGGAGGTTCAGCTCGAGGAGGAAGTGGAGATATGGGCTCGATCTTCTTTCATCTGCCCCTAGTGGTGGTGGTGGTGTTTCTTCTCATTGGGGGTGGGGGTGGTGTGGTAGGAGCCGATATTGGGATCTTCATCGGTAATCCCTTTGTATGAGAAGGAAAAGATGGTGTAAGAATCATTGCGGGTGGATGAAGATACCATACAGGGATGGAAAGGACCATGTTTGGAAGGGTGAGAGTAGCAGCTACCTGGAATGCTTGGACTCTAGGTGGGGGGTAGAAAAAGGGAATTTTGGTAATGGCTTGGGGGAATTTCTCCCAAACCAAGATTTTCCCCTAGATGGGGGGGAAATATGGGATAAGTGGTGCAATGGGGTGCTCAGGGAAATCTCGAGGTAATAGTTCTCCAACTGGTGGAACTTTGATGTGGGGAGGGGCATCGATGGTAGGATTATTGTCTTCAATATATGTTCTATTATAAGATACTACACACACTTGTGCTGAAGGGTGTAGGAGAGGTGGTGCTCCATGATATTCCCCCAACAAGGATGGGTCCTTGAAAATTCCAAGACTCATGTCGATGACCAAAAAAGCATATGAGTTAATGCAGACAAGGGGGAGAATGTTATCAATGTTGGTGGAATGATTAGGCTCGTAATGTGTAAGTTGGTCGATGGTGATGATTTTCCTGTTGTGGGGGAACATCATCGTTCGAAACACAAAAGAGGATACCGCCTTCATAGCATACATGTATCTACATCCGAACAAGATATTGTAATCAAGTGGGGCGTCGATAAATTCAATGTCGATGGGGATGTTTTTTCCCCCAAATTCTACAGGGACATTTTGAAATATCCCTTCAGGGGATGATGGTCAACCGTCATAATCTATCAGGGTGATGTTGGATGGTACTAGCTCAGGTGAGCCAAGTTTCTTCCATACTACTTTGGAAATGATGCATGTGGATGCACCTTCATCAATGATGCATCAATGAACTATGATGCTCTGTATCTTAGCTGGTATCTGAAAAGCTACCAGGGTGGGGAGGTGTGGTTCTCCACTATCTACATCAAAGGTGATGAGACTAGTATCAACTGGGTCGACAGACCCCAAGGAAGAAAGCAAGGATTTCCACTAAGTTGGAAAGGTTTGGAGGACCTCCAATACATACATGGTTGTAGGAGAATGTGCTAAGTCATCGACCAGACTGTAGTTATGGGTTTCCCTAGCATGAGGGTTATGTACATTCCTTCATAAAGGCATACATGGTATACGGGGGTTTGGTTTAGTGTTAGGGAATGGGATCATCAATGGTTGTTTGACTGTAGCTGGATATGCTTCTGAGGTGGTTGGGGTAGATTCAGGGGGAACATCGTATTGATGGCCTCATGTTTGCAGAAGAATCTCTTCCTCTCTGGTAAGGAGGATGTTGTGATCAATTGGATTTCTAGGTTTATTGGGAATTGGGTTTGGATACTACCCCATTTGGGGTGGAGCAGGGTGTACCTCCTGTTGGGTATTCATCACACCTTGGTGTGGGATAGGGTTTTCAAAATATTCAGAGGTGGTTGTTGCAAGTATTGTTGTGGGGCCTATTGAGGGGCAGGCAATGTTGGAGGATGTTTCATGTTCATGGATTCTTTCATTTGTTTGAAGTCAGAAATTTGGGGGAAGTTGTGTGTATAATGTCCATACTCACCGCAGAGAGTGCAAGGAAAGTTATTTCAGAGGTTATTGTTCTTCCCTTGTCATGGTTTATTGTTATTATTTCCCCCTTGGGGGTTTTGGTTGCCCTGATTTTGGTTTCCCCCAATGGGATGGTTTTGTTGGGGGTTATTTACACCTGGTCCCGAGTTGTTGTTGTTTCAATTTTCCCTTTATTCTTGGAATTACTTGGTGGATGGGTCAGATTTTCTGTATTCAATTGTTCAAAAGTTTGAATTTGTTGAATGGGAGAGGGTTGACCAAAGTTAACGTTGGCCTGTGGATGTCCTGGTGGAGGAGAAACCAGATGTGGATGACCAGGAAATGGAAAATGTGGATTTTTTTGTGGAGATGATCCATATGGAATGTAATAAGTTGAATCACTTCCACTATTGTTAATGTTGTATGCAGAGGTAGAAGGTCAACTCGTACTTAGTTGAGATATCGAACACATGATGGGTACCGGTGAAGATCCATCCATTGGAGGAGGGGTAGCAATAGGATATGACTATTGGTGAGTGGGAGGAGGGTAATAAGATGTCCCTCAATATGGTTGTGGATATGGATGTGCACCATAATAGGGTGACGGGTGGTCGTAAGGGTTGAGATGGTTCATATAACCAATCAACCCATCCACAACATGGGACATCCCCAGTTTGTCTTGGCATGGGTCGGGGTGCATCAGGGAATACTATGTATAAGTAACCTGACTGAGAATAGATGAGGTCAAACTATTGTGCCTTACTGATGGCTTCCTCTTCTGACTAAAGAAACGTGGATGCTACATCCTTGGCGGTAACAAAGACGAGGGATTTGAGAAACGAATCAAGACGTTGTTCTTTGGTGGTTTCTGCTTTACACAAACTACTTCACCGACACCATTCATGGATGTGGTCATCTATATGGGTACCAGTTGTTTGTTTGAAGTCAGAGAGAAGTTCCAAGCCAGTATCATGACAAACTTGTAGTTGGAAAAAGGACATAAAGGCCTTGGCCAATGATTCAAAGGTCACATGGGACCCTAATTTTTCATCCACATACCATTTGGTTGATGGGCTCGTGCGACTTCTTTGAAATAACCTCAAGCAGATGGAATTGTCCATGATGTTGTTTGAAGAGAACCATACATGGAAGGTCATAACATGGTTGGCGGGATCTTCCACCAGTATTCCTTCAAACTTTGGAATATCTGAAGGTAACTTCGTAGGCATATTGGGCCATGTGGGGTCATGTAAAATGGGATCATTCATGAGTTTGGTCAAATCAGGAGTGTTGAGGGATGCCAAGTATGGCATAGGGAGATTTGGTGGAGGATTAGTTCCAACCATTGTGTGAGTAGGTAGTGGACCTATCCCTTGAGAGGGATTTGGTGGGGTTGTACTTCTCCCTTAAGAAGAAGTTTGATACCCACCTCCTTGTAAAGGAGAACTAATGGATGGATGGCCTTGGGAATTAGACCCAAGAAAAGTGGAACCAAGTAAATATGATCCCAAAAAAGTAGCACTCACGGGGGTGTGAGATGTTTGAGCCGATGAGTTGGAAAGACTAGGGACTCCTCCTAGGATAGGAGGGAGATTCTGCAAGCATATGGAACGACGAGGATTCTATGGGTCCCCTATGGTTTCCAAATAGAAAAGTGAATGTGTGAAAATGGTGACAAGAGAGAAATAAATGAACAAGATCTTTGTAGAGTTTTTGACCTTCACAATATAGTATAACTCACAATTGCATGCAAACAAATGAACATCATACATAAATCAAGTGTAAAACAAGCATGTGGATAGGTGGATTTTGTCTACATGGGGAGGGAATAAAAACAAATTCTCATTTCCTAAAAGACATATCATCCTTCCTCTCAATCAACATTGGGCCTTCCAATAGCACTCAACAGTGGGGTCTGAAGCCACCGGAAGAGGAACTAGTGAAGGTTGAAGTAATCAATTATAATGAGGGGTAGAGTGTGCATATCCTAAAAGAGCTGGCAATATTTCCCAATAGCCACACAAAATATGAACAAGGTGTGATTGCAGCCCACAATCACCACCTAGGTAGATGTGCTAAGTTTTGGCCACTATGTACCTCAGTCAAAGTGTGGAATTTAGATTTTTGACCTCAAAAATGGGTCACGGGGTGGATGCCCTCACAAGAGTTGGGTGACTCAAGGAGGGATGTGCAAAACAAATGGACCTCACCTTCGACCCTTCACAAGTATCTCCCTGCATTATGGTGTATGAACATGTTGGAATTTCCTCTTGTCTATCTACTCTTCCTCTATTGGTATTTAGGGATTCTTATGGGGTATTATGATTCTCATTGACCATTACAGATTGACCCTAATTTATAACTAAGAAGATTCCAAAAAAAATCCCTTAAATACTATCGACCCCTCTGGTAGCCCAGAGGGAAACCCAGTACATGGAGTGCACTGTGCAGTCTCACCCAAGATAGCTCTATGGGTGGTTGCAATACTCAAGTGTTTGCAACATGAGACTGAGCGATATTTTTAGTTCTGTGTCGTAGCCTTTATTTAGTCCATTTAACATCTTGGTATAACATTTATTCTATGCATGCATATAAAATACCAGATCTAATTAATTACTGTATTCATTCAACATTCATCAACTAATCAGACACAAAGACACATTCATTCAGTCACATAACAAAGTTTTATCATGGTTCACCCCCTCTTGGGCTACGTCCACAAAGATATGGCTCTCAGGATTTTATTATAGTTTGGAAATCTCCCACACCGCACATGGTTACAATATTAGTTCTTCCTCTCTCCCCCCAATCTCCTCAATCCATCTGAGGATGACTAGACCACACCAAGCTCCTTATCCTACAATATAACCCTTGGGATTGAGTCACCCGTTCCTCCCTTATCTCACCAACTTAATGAGTTGTGCAACTCTTACGGTTCTCTCTCCTTTTTTCCTTATTTTTCTTCCCTTTCTTCTCTCCTAAGTACTACTTATTTATATCTTCAGCTCTCCAACCATTACAATGCATCACAAAAAACCCTAACCCTAGCTTCGTTAGGCCTTCTATGCATGCGTGCATGTTACTTTTCCTTCCAGCTATCTTTTTCCTCTTGTATGCTTCTCCTCCAAAAATATCCTTTCTTTCTGATTCAGTCTGCATCCAACAGGCCCCCAACACTGACATGTGGCTCGTCCCAAGCCACCTAAACCCTGTGCACTTTGTCGATCTCTCCTATGATCACCTGGAACTTCTCCATGAGCTCTTTTTCTTGCGTTTGGGCCTACACAATATTCTCCTTGAGTGCGTCCAATACCTACATTGCAATCTCGTCGATGATCATCCCTGCGCACTCTGCTTGATTTTGTGCCATGTTCTTCTTTGCATCTTCTACCTGCGTAATGACCTCTGCTGCCACTCCTGGAGTGGTTCCATTTGAGCTTGATGCTCATTTTTCTGTGTCTGGGCAACTATGAGTTCCACTTGCAGGTTTTTCATATCAGGCACTCCTTTGATGCGCTCGGTGATCATCATTTTCTTCTACCTCTGCTTGAGGTCCTATATAGTTCTGCTTATCCTTTCTTCTTCCTAGTCCCACTGTTAGACCTATTGATCCTCTTCTAGCTTTGTCCATAGTTGTGTTTCCTTCTCGAACAAGTTGGCCGCCACGTTGACTTGTTGCTCCATTTCCTTTATCTGTGTTTTTGCCTCCTACTTCCTCTGTTCCTTCACCTCTGGTGGAGTGGTGACCTCTGCTGCCACTCCTGGAGTGGTTCCATTTGAGCTTGATGCTCATTTTTCTGTGTCTGGGCAACTATGAGTTCCACTTGCAGGTTTTTCATATCAGGCACTCCTTTGATGCGCTCGGTGATCATCATTTTCTTCTACCTCTGCTTGAGGTCCTATATAGTTCTGCTTATCCTTTCTTCTTCCTAGTCCCACTGTTAGACCTATTGATCCTCTTCTAGCTTTGTCCATAGTTGTGTTTCCTTCTCGAACAAGTTGGCCGCCACGTTGACTTGTTGCTCCATTTCCTTTATCTGTGTTTTTGCCTCCTACTTCCTCTGTTCCTTCACCTCTGGTGGAGTGGTAGGTATGAGCTACTCCCGAAGATGCTCAATTTCCTATCTGTATTGATTGATTATCTGCACAATCTAATCAATATTTTGTGTCACCGTGAGTTCTATCATTTGCACACTCTTTGGGTTTTTCTCATAGGCTACGACCAATTCCTGCTCCATCCTATCTGCATGGTCTTTTTCATATTTGGTCTCGAGCTTATCCTGCTCGAGTACCAATTCCAACTCGTCCTGATTGTCCTTTGTCCACTACAATTTCGATGCGTCTATGCATGTGCAATGACTATACCTATTGTGCGACGCTGACTTGAAGTTTGTACAATGCCTTGGTTGGTATTCATGTCATTACCAACTGTATTTGCGCTAAATCCTTCAGGGGTGTCTTCCCCATGATTTCATCCATGTGCAACATGTTGGGTGTGACGTGAAATGTCGATCTCGGTTGTGTTGTCATATGAATTATGTCCTGCTTGAGTGATCCAACCTTGCCTCGTATATGTGATGTTGATGGGACGGTTCCTACATTGTTTCCTCCCCCCTGTGCTTCTGTGAGCTATTGGAGGAGTTGTCGCATGTATGCCAGCACCTCCTCAATCTTGTCTCTTTGGTGCTGAGCATTGTCAAAATCCTCCTCTGTGCGATCCTAGACCATTTGGTCCACCATGTCTGCATCGTCCTCCTTGATCATGTATTATGGGGGTGTTCTGTGTGCCTTATCTTTCTTGCATGCACCCCTCATTTGTATGAATGGCCTCTTGGTCTAGCCTTTCTCCTGCTAAGTACCACTTGATGTGGTTCCCTGTGTTGCCTCATCCTATTTCTCTTGTACCTGTGGTGCATGGGTGTTGTTATTCTTCCCTACTTGGGTGCCTTTCTTAGACACCCCCCATTTTTTTGTTGCACCTTGTTATAACCCATACTTGTCTTCTTGGGCACTATTATTTCCCTGGCATGTGTCTTTTCCTGCTTTGCCTCCACATCCGTATCTACAGGCATTTCTTGATTCATGAATGGAATCCTTATTGGCACAGGGGAAGACCTAGGGTTCAGCTCTAACAATGCACCAACAAGCCCTAACTCCTGGCCCTTTCAGCAACACCTACGAAGCAGATGCAATCTCACCTGAAGTAGCAATAGGGGGTTGTAGAACATAGGTGTCTACAACTAGAGGAAATGCAAGTGGATCCAAGGAAACAACACACAACAACCTAGTTATTCTTACCAAGCATAAACCTACTTCGCACAGTTATATTCCAGATCAACATAATAATGCAATAACAGAACAACAAAATAACATAAGGTAAAAGAACACAACATCAACCATAGAGACACAAAATATACGTGGTTCACCCTCTCCCTAGGGCTACGTCCATAGAATTGTGTTTCTTGATATCATATGAAAACATACAGTTCTTATATGCACTCTTAGCTTGCAGATCTCTCTCTCTTTCTCTTCTTATCTCCCCTCCCTACGCACCCAGTTGTAGGCTTGATCTTCACACCCAGCTGAATATCTTACAATACCAGAAGGATCTCACACAACAACAATCACTCATAAATAATAATGAACTTTCAACCATCAACGAACCCCTCTTTCCTTATCTAGTTCCTTATTTATACATTACAATGATTCTCAGACAACCTTAGGCCGAAACCTAGGTGTCAAAACCCTAAGTACCAAAACCCTAGGTGTCTAAAACCCTAGGTCAACCTGACTCATGTTTCGCAGGCTTCGCCAGCCTGTCTTTCCTTATTTCTCATGAGGTGATCCAAAGCATCCATTGGTGGCTTTTTCCGCTTGCTAATTTTTCCATGATCCATCTTCCTTGTTCATCTATTCTCCTCGATCTTCTCATCCAAAAACTCATTTTTCCATACTTCGCTCCTTCTTTTCTGCTCCTTTGGCAACTTTGACCTAATCTCAGTCAATGTGTCTTCCGCGCATTTCGCAGTTCATATTTTCTTTTCCTTTTTCTTCGCATTTCTTTCTTAATCCATACCCAAGGGCCAACAGGCCCCGAAAACTCACTTGTGACTCATCCTGAGGCACTGTAGGTCTGAAACTTCTTTTTTCTTTGACTTTAGACTGTGTAGAGTATCCTCTGATTTCTTCTCTATCCTTCCCCATTGTGTGCATACTATCTTTTCCATGTCTGGTACCCAGTTTCAACTGCACTTGGTACCTAGACCCTTGCCCTTCTGCATTTACTAAGAGCTATGAGGCAGTTAGTTTTCATAGTACAATTTCAACCAGCTCCCATTTATCAAACCTTCCTTCCATTCTCCATTGAAAGTCTTCAACTGCGCAGCTCCTCCTTCGGTGACATTGGCAACCTCATATGGCCCAAGCCAATGTTTCTTGAACTTCCCTAGATGATTTATGAACTTACTATCATATACCAATACTAGATCTCCTTGCTTAAAGACCTTCTTCTTAATGTGTCTGTCATGATAGGCCTTTTCTCTTTCCTTCTGTACCTGCTGATGGAATCCTACAATAAACCTGTCTTCCTCCAATTCGACCAACTGTGTGAGCCTCTCTTGAACAACACCAGTTTCATCCATATATGTAAAGGTTGCAATTCTTAAGCTAGGAACCAAATATTCCATATGTACAACCGCTTCTAGACCATATACCAACTTAAAGGGAGTCTGCATTGTCAGCTTCTTGCGAGTAGTTCTATAGGCTCATAACACTGCTGGCATGCTCAAATCCCAATCATCCATGTTCACACTGCAAATCTTCGTCAGCACAGTCTCTAATATATTATTGAAGTCTTCAACTGTACCGTTCTCTTGTGGATGGTATGGAGTGCTCTTCTGATGATGAACTGCAAATTCCTGAGTCAAGGCTTCAATGCTATTATTAATAAAATGTATGCCTTGATCACTCATAAGGATATTCGGGCATCCAAACATGGTTATGATATCATCAAATATGAATTGTGCACTTGTAGTTGCACTACAATCCTTAACTTCTCTTGCCTCTACCCATCTGGTCAAATATTATGTCACAGTGATTATGTATCTTGCTCATGTGCACTTCCCTGGTGGGTTTATACGTCCCACAAAATCAATGGCCCATTTCTCAAATGTCTGTAAGGTTAGCAATGGTGCTAAAGGCATCTCATATCTTCTAGAAGGTTTCCCAACTCATTGGCATACATCACAGGTTCTATAGTAATCCTTCACATCTTTGTGTACAGTGGGCCACCAGAGGCCAGGTCTAAGAATCTCCTGCGCTATTGCTTTTCCTACGTAGTGTCCTCCTACGATGCCTTTATGTGCTTCTGCCAGGATTAGCGGTCTTTCTACCTCAATAAAACATCTCCTTAGGATCTCATTAGGTCCCATCTTATATATATGTCCAACTATGAGTGAAAATTTTGCAGCACAAACTACTAGTTGTTTCTTCTGAATAATTGTATATTTGTGAGGTTCCATTCCTATTGACAAGAAATGGACTATCTCAGTGAAGTGATCATCAACATTTCTGATGGATAGCAACTATGCATATGGTAGTGTATCCTCCAAGCTAGTAGGTTCCTCTCCATGCTCTAATATGGACAAGTGATCAGGTCCCTTGTTCATTTTCCTTGGCTTGACCATGATCTCAAAATCATATTCCTGGAATAGCAGAAGCCATATGCATATTATTCCCCCCAAGACTGGCTTGTTAACTAGGTATTTCAGTGCAGATTGATCAATGAACATCTTAAAGTGTCCTTCCAACAAGTAGTGATGAAATTTCTACAGCGCATACACCATGGCTAAACCTTCTCTCTCAGTGGTAGTGTAATTTATCTCATCTATTGAAATCTTCCTACTAGCAAAGGCTAATGGATGGTCAATATCTTTTGCTCCTGGTTGTGCTAGCATTTCTCCTAATGCAATAGAGGATGCATCAACATGCACATGAAATTCCTTACCCCAATCCAGGAAAACGAGAATAGGCACAATTGTTGGACACACCTACCACACTTAGAGGGGGGGGTGAATGAGTGTGGGGCTATTTTTCCCAAAACTTCCCTCTTGCACAAAAACTCATCAATTAGCATTCAACATTTATTCATTACCCATTTTTTTCATTTATAACCAGTTATATGTGAGCACATATCAGCAACATATATCAACAATATATCATCAACAAGTCATCACCACAATGAACACAAAGAACACAAGATATATGTACAATTTTATTTTTATTATGAACTATAATCCTTGGGGTTTATCAGCAACAATTGAATAGAGTACAAATCTACAAGAGCACCAGCTCTATAATGCAAGACTCAGCTTACACCCTCAACACCAACTGAGATGAGGCAACAATCCTCAATAGATATCAATCTGTCAACATGTACGCGACCTGTCAGTAGTGTAGCCCGCGTGGGAACATGTTCTGGCTCATTAGAGCCTACGTGTGAACGCGGCTAGTGTATAATGCAACAAGTGTATGCTTCTGAGCAACTAGGGTTTTTCTTTTCTTCACATGCTCAGATGCTCTGCAATCTACAATCACTTTCTCTTCTGTTTTCCACTGTCCAAACTAACCCATAGCTAGTCACAACACATCCAAGCTCTCCAATAGCTTGCTCATGCTCCACAACAAATCAATATGAATGCTATCTCAATCATGTATAAACAACTAGTGTACCATAGCAATCATGTCACAACTGAATCACAAGAGTGTTTCTCACTCCATCAATAAAATGAACCAAATTGAACCACATCATAGAATCCATACCAAGAATTCCCTAAGCATTCAAAATACATCAAACAATAGCATCCATCAAGACAATAATGTAACCACACCAGTGTCTCAGTGATAGATCTAAGGCCATAGAATGCAGATTTGGAACCTGCTTCATCATCCAAGAGCTTGGCACCATCTCAAACAAAAATCTCCATGATTTTATCCACTCCACACTCGCTTTACACAGTCATCTTGCATGTACACTCACCCTATACAAATCCATCCCGCGTGTACATGCACCCTATACACAAACAACCTACATGGACATAAGAAAATAGGGTTTTCTGTGAATCCGAGACTTTTGTCGTCAAGATATCCGACATTGTTGAAACTTAGATGCATCCATGAGATCATCCTCTCGCTCTCTTCCTTAGAATATATCTTCAATCATGCTCAAGAGATCCACATCAATAGGATGCACTCACAAAAAGCTCTCCATCAAAAATCCACAAGATATTCACAAGAATCTCTCCATTGATCCACAAAAGGATTCTCACCAAATGTACATCTTACAAGAGATCCTATCTTCTTATTTATACTTTCATATTCTAGGTCACTTAACCCATTTTTAGGTTACTTAACCCATTTCTAGGTCACTTAACCTATTTTACTTATTTTAGGGTTAACCACTTTCCATGAATAGAAAGTTCTCCAATACTTTATCATTTTAATATTCCTTCTTGATTTTGTCACTTCATTTTATCATTTAAATAATATTTCTTGATTTTGTCACTTTACTTTATTATTTAAATAATGATTCATCTTTGCATCAATTCACCACTACATTATATATATAAAATATGCATCATGTATCAATGACAACTCATTGATCAATGCATCATATCAATGATCCATTTTTATCAATTGGTTTCCACTTGGACATCTATCATTCTCATCAAGGGCATCATATCAATCAATTACATGACATCAATCAAACCAAACCATTTACATCAATGACATATGATCCAATGATCTCTCAAATAATCAAACCATTGGCATCAATGACAACATGATCCAACAATCTCCCCCTTTGGCATTGATGGCAATACCAACATTGATGTCAACTCCAATTACCAGTTATTGATGTCAACATGTAGACAAGGCATGCTCTTAATCAATATTCAATGTTACTATCTCTCCACATCAATCTCTCCCATCAATAGACATCAATCACATCAATGTGATTATCTCTCCCCCTTTGACATCAATGAAAAAGGGCCATTCTCCTCTTGGGGTTTCTCCCCCTATCTTGTTGCCATTGTATAATATCTCCCCTTTTGAACAAGGGTTATCAATCTGATTTAATGCTTAAAAATACATCGAACATACTCCCCCTGTGACCATTGCTCCTCCCAGAATTATGCCTTTGTGCTCTTTCTTCAAATATAGGTCTCTTTTCTAGGTATGCATCTGATAAATATCTCCTCCTAGAATCATGGGAATAAGAATGATCCCCCCTAAGGGTATGTCTCCCCCCTACCTTCTCTGCAAGATGAAAAATATGCTACCATATGACGATCCTTGGACATGTTCATGAATCAAACTTGTACTATACCATTCATCATGAAACAAAATATATGTCAACAATGAAATAGAGAATCATGAATAATATATCCACCAAGTGCATCATGTACCAAAATGTTCCCACCATGCACAACACCCATGTACATCAACCATGTGCATCAACAATGTGACAAAAGATATCATCCATGAAATGTATCCACCATATACCAACATGTGCATCTACCAATATGCCAACATGTGCATCTACCAATTATGCCAAACATGTGCATCTACCAATTATGCCAAACATGTGCATCTACCAATATGCCAACCATGTGCATATGTATGCCAAGTCCTTCATAAAACATGTGCCAATCATCCAACCGTATGTCTCAACATGTAGCCCAATCCATATGAAAAATGCATACACCATGATATCAACATATGCTTCCAATAATACATCATAAGATATACAAGCCATGTACACCACCATCATCACAAAATGATTAATCCCAACAGATCAACATCAATCCATACTCATGGGTTAGTTCCATGCACCCAAGATTTATT
>SNQJ01S0027546.1:72888-84809 GCA_010110895.2 Picea sitchensis | reverse complement strand
CTCTCCCTCTCCTCCATGGAAATCCCTCGTTATATAGGATTTGGAGGCTTAACCACCATGGAGAGGATCTCTCATCAGATCCACTAAGAAAGGGATCTCTAAGATATTTAGGGAGAAAATATCTCTTAAATATTTTGGGGAGGAAATATCTCTCAAGTATTTTGAGAAAATATTTCAACCATCCATGAGATCCTCCACCTTCCCTAAAAACTAGGAAACCAAATGTGAGGTGGATTCTCACACTTAATTACTTTCTTTTTCATGAATATTAATAATAATTCATGTGCAATTGATTCTCACACTTAATCAATTCCTTTTTCATGAATATTAATAATAATTCATGTGCACTTGATTCTCACACTTAATCAATTCCTTTTCCATGAATCTTAATAATAATTCATGTGCACTTGATTCTCACACTTAATCAATTCCTTTTCCATGAATATTAATAATAATTCATGTGTACTTGGTACTACGGCCTTCATGTAAAATATCCCTGTTATCGGACTAATCGGTAGGTGCGGACACTAACAGATCTCCCTAGATCCACCTGGATATAGAACAAAACAGGACAGGACATGACTCTTTCCCTAAGTTATGACCATTGAATTAGCTAGTAAGGAAGAACAAGTAACATACCTTTGTATCGCTTCCTAGGGTCGTTTTTGGTCCTGCTTCACTCCGATGCTCTCGTGAGGTAAAGACCAAGACAACACAAACCAACCAAAGTGAAGATAGCAAAATGTGTTCAATCGTCAACTTATGTGTATGATCAAGGAATTACACAATAAAGTAAGAACGACTTTATGGGAAAAGGACATGCCGTTGTATCATATTAATGGAAAGTAGAAGATACAACCTAATTTCCTTGATGTTGCAAGCTTCCTTTTGATGGCTCTTGGTTCCAACCCACACACTTTCTCTGTCCTTGTATGAAGAAGATCCAATTCCTCTTGATATACCTACTAGAGTCTCCAAGCTTCTGTTCAAGTTGGGTTCTTCACATAATTCCTTCACCAATTCTTCAATTAATATTGCTTAACCTTTTCCATGAGAATTCTATCAATATATAGGAGAGGATGAGATGGTTACATGGATGAGAATGATCCCACCAAATCAGGGAAACCAATAAAATGACAACCATTCAAATGCCAACCCATTTTCTAGAAGATTCCCTTCTAGAATCCTCGAGACTTCATCTCTTTTCCAAGCTTGAAAACAAGTTCACACCCTAGGTATAGAGCACAGTGCGAGAAGTTCTTACCCTAGCTGAAGGTGGCTTGCGAGAATGGGTCATTCTCGCACCCTAGGCTATAAGCAGCCTGTGAGCTCACTTTGAAAATATGTTTTATGGAAGGAGATAAATGCCACTTTTCTTAGGAGAAAGTTCTTATTGGGAGCTTGAGTACACTATTGTCAATACATCACCAAGATGACTAAAATCATGTGTAACAGAATTCCCCCCAAAGTATGAGGCCGCAATTAGTGACAGCCGAAATACTTTGTAAACTGCATGTTTGTGTCGGAAACCAGGAGCGCACCTAATTGGAAACCTACAAACAACCAAGCATTTGCAGAATATCATACTAGTTATGAGGTAGGCATTCCCATAATCATATCACAGATAGATGAAATCATAAACATAGGTCATGGCCACCAATCATACACCATGGATCCATGCCATCAAAATATCACATAGCCACCAAGAATACACTGTGGATCCATGCAATAAATTTCAAATAAAGACGACATAGCCACGATACATACAAAGTGGATCTATGTGTCAGCAAATTATACATATTCCATCGCAGCCTAGATCAAAGAGATGAGACCCAAGGTCTTCAATCCTGTCACCTGAAAGTACGAATCTAGCCATGTGATTACATGTGTTGAAGTCAAACATGGTGGAAACCACTCGATTACCGGTCATTGATGAAACTGTTAACAAGTGCGAGGGAATTCACCATTAATGTCAATGACTCCCAAGGTACACTAGTACAATCCACCAAATGTGAATAAATGATTTGAGGTCGAACATCTGACTGAATCTCCCGATCAGGGGTCAATGATGAAAACCCATTGTCGAAAGTGAGGAAACCTGCCATTGAGGCATGCAAGTTCCAAGGTACCAAAGAATTTCTAATTCTTGTTTCCGGATAATGAGCTGGAGTCGATGGAACAAAACTCGTCACAAGAGGGCCTTGATGTATCCCCCATCAATGACATGAAATGAGTAACAGATTTTGAAGGTGGAACAAAGTATGATGTAAATTGAAATGGACACAGGGAAGGCTGACACGGAGAGAATGGAAAACTGCAGATGGCCGACTCAATAGAGGTTTTGGATGAGCTTTTCTTGAACATATGAATGACATGACCAATGATTTGGCAACACTGACTCAGAGATGACTCAAGATATGACCTTGTAGCAAATCGAATGAGAGACAAATGGATTTCCCAAACCAGCTTCAGATAATGAATAAGGGGGTGTCATGTTCAAGAGCAACACTTACTGCCAATAATATGAATACTAAAACACATCCCTTTCCCAAATTTTCCCCCACCATTTCTGGCGAGTACATCTTTATTTTTACGCAAGCTTGAGGAGGATAACATATGGTTGTTGATGTAAGCTCATCCTTCGGATGAGTCCCTCAGAGTATGTTTAACGAACCATAGGAAGGAGTGGTTCGGTCCCATTACGGGTCTTTCGATGTTTGTTTAACGAGTCCAAAGATAGAAAACTCGAAGGTTTTTCATGATTATAGAGTCTGGAAAAACACTCAAAAGAGAACTCTCTTACTTCCATTTTCATAAAATAGTCTGATGAGACCGAAAAAGAGATAAATTATCGCTCAACAGACATTTTCTTCAAATACTTTAATGAGCATGAAAATAGCAAGGTCGCTCGACAATCTTTTCATGTTTAGAGAGTCTGAAAAGAGATTAAAGAGCACTCCAGGGGGGTTACTTTTTCATATAACCTTGTTGAGCCCGAAAAAGTGATAAAAGTGCGCTCGATCATGTTCTCATGTATTTTCAAGCATGAGAACAGACAAAGACCAAGCTCGAGGTTTTGTGCAAAAACCATAAAAAACAATTCAAACATGCGATGAAAAAGAGAAAAAATGTTCGTATCCCTGTGTATGAATGTCAAAGTCATTATGTCTGCAAAAGTCACACTCATAAGGGTATTAGGCATTAGGTTTAATAAATAAAACAATTATAAAAACCAATAAAAACGACAAAAAGTAAATATAAGTGGGTAAAATTTCTTTTTACCATAGTCATTGTAACTTTGCTAATATTTTAGCCCAAAACCCCTCTTTTGCCCTTGAATTTTGGCACTTGATTATGAAGGTATGAGCATCCATTCGACGAAGCATCTCCAGCAGTGAGGTAAGATCCTTGTCTTCTATCTTTTCATGGTTCAATTTTTCATTTTCATTGGTAAAATTCAAGTTTTTGAGCTTGTTTTAGGGGTTAAATTTGTGCTCAGCCATTCTCGCGGGCCAGCCACACGGTACCTACGAGAATGCATCATTCTCACAGGTGGCCCCAAAGGCACCTACGAGAACCTCGCACTGTGCCTAAAGGGCACCTGCGAGAACCACAAAGTGAAAAATTTCTTTAAAGCTTGCTCAATGAAAAAGATACCAAGTCTTGAAGAGAGTTGCTGACCTTCTTCTTATGTTTCTTATGCAGGCATTTGGCTATCACCATGGTTTTGGAATGGCATGAAAGAGAGCATGAAGAAGATGATGCTATTGCTGGGAATAACCTGGGCACCATTACCTCTTTGCGAGACTATGGTCTCCTCAAATTCTTTCGTATCCCGGGTATGAGGGCTCAAGTTAGGTTGTTGGAGTACCTCGTTCATATGTGGGACATGGACCAACAAGTATTCCATGTAGGGGTCCACACATTGTACTTTGATATCGAGGATGTTTATTTCTTGATAGGACTGTCACGGCATGGGTACCATGATAGCTTGACTGGTAGCTGAGGTGGTGGGCTGCCTATGAGTGAATACTGTCGTTTGTACTATGTTCCAGAGGTGGAAAGGAGCAAAGGAAATGTGGCCATTTGGGGGGTGCAAGATTTGACCCTTCGCACTATTTTGTTCACCATTTCTCATATGTCTGGGAGTGCTACTTCACACATGGCTCTCCAGAGATACTTTCAGTATGCCATAGAGTGTACTGAGCCTCGGGTCTTTAACTGGGCAGATGAAGTCCTTCATAGCGTGAAGAGGCAGTTGACCAAATGTAGGAGACGCGACCTGAAGTAATTTGGGTACAGGTCATTGTTGGTGTCCTTCTTTATTGAGAGGGTTCCCTTGCTGATGTTGCAGGTTGAGTGGGGCTTACCGGCTCTAGAGGATCTGAGAATGCTAAGGTGGTGTAACCTCATGGCCAGGCATGTAGCTAGACCAATCATCAAATATAATGATTCTTTCTTTGACTGGTTGCGACCATAGATGTTGATGGTTGATGATTATGCCTATGTCGGGTTGGATTTATGAGGAGATCTAGACTTGGCCCTGCCCGAGGGCACTCAGTGGGGGGATCTTGGTAAGAATTACACATTTTTACTTTTTAAATGTTTTTATGAATTTTATCATATGAAAATGTTTTTATGTTCGTCCAAAGTTTTAATTTACAAAAATTATTTTTGATGACATAGATGTGGGGCCTTATCGACCACTAGGTACTTCTCCTATTCAGCGATGAGGAGAGGTGTCTCCAGTTCCACAATGGGATGCTGAAGATTATGCGGTAGTGGAACAAAAATTAGAGGGATTGACTGCAGACATTCCAGACATGCTTCTTGGAGAGGTTCCACGACATTATCAGCGTCATACGGTGGGGGTGTCAGAGTCTTTTGGATGACTTCTTCGTAGATTTTCCTAGGTAGTCATGTGTTACTGTGAACATAATCCATGACGTCTTTGTAGAAGCCATGAGCTTCAGATTTTGAAATTTTAGTCCTCGGACAAAAGTTTTTGATCATTATATATACATACGGCTTCTACCAGTTTATCTTGTGTTGTGTGAAACTTGATGTGATTGATTTATAAATGACCCAAATGTCTGTCTAAACATAGTTAGCTAATGCATCAGTTAATGTATTTAGACATCTAGAAATATGCTGATACTCAATATAATCAAAATAACGTTCCAAGAGGCGAATTCGCAAATACACCCGTAACAAAGTAGGACTTTGAATAGCATAGACATTACTTAACTGTAGTACTACGAGCTGGGAATCGAGTCACACAACCAAGCGATGAATACCAAGCGAGATAGCATCAATCAACAATTTGATAACGGTGCTATACTCTGCAATATTGTTGGTCGCACGACCGAGGCACACACCTCGTAGAGTGATAAGTTCGTTTGTAGGAGCGTAAATTTCCCACGTAGCGGAAGCAAGGTTCTGAGTACTACGGCTAGCACCATCAACGAAGCCAATGTGGGGTAGCGAAGACTTCGACATCTAGAAATAAAACACAACATCACATAAGGGCAGAGACCAGATAACAAAAAAGCATACTACAGTAACACATAAGAAGTATGATACAATAAAATACAAGTACTCGTGCACAGGTGATCTTATGCATAATACTTCTTCAAGTACAACCCATTCCTGGGTTCACTCAAAGGGATACCATCATAATCTACTAACTCGTAAGATCCTTTCTCTAAAACTCGTCTGACGATATAAGGACCTCGCGACATGGCTTTGAATTTTCCAGCTCCTAGCATATCTTGATCTTGTTCGTAGAGGAGAACCAGATCTCCTTCAAAGAAAACGCGAGGCTTGACATGTTTTTCATATTGAGCCTTGACACATTTCTTCTGGGCTTCTATGACTAGGGTAGCATCGTGTTGAGTTTCGTCTAATCGCATGAGATACAATAGACATTTTTCTTTTGCAGAAGTGTTCGGTAGGAGTTCGAAGGCTAGTTTTAAAGAGGGTATCTCGCATTCAATTGGGAGAATGGCTTCTAAATCATAGACTAACCGGAAAGGTGTAAACCTAGTAGCGGACTTAACAGATGTTCTGTAAGCCCACAATGCTGAAAACAACATTGTGTGCCAACTTATTTTTTGAATTCCTATCATTCATTGGAGCATAGTTATGAGAACTTTGTTAATCGCTTCGACTTGTTCGTTGGCTTGTGGGTAATAGGGCATTGAGTTTTCATTGCGAAGACCCAACGTTTCAGTGAGTTCGGACATCATGGAGTTTCTAAAGTGGCTACCGTGATCAATGAAAATAGATTGAGGAACACCAAAATGAGCTATGATGTGATTGAAAATGAATAATGTTGCGGTGTTTCCAGTATTGTCAAATGTCGGCATCGCCTCAACCGATTTCATAAAATAATATACAGCTACAATAATGTATCCATGCCCCCCAGCTGAGTGGGGGTGACATGTCATGAAATCGATGCCCCATTTAGCAAAGGGACCAACGGAGACCACAGGGTTAAGAGGAGCAGGATGTGACCGTATCTTATGATTATAGGTTTGGCAAGCATGGCATTTTTGGATGGTGATTATGCAATCGTTAAATAAAGAAGGCCAAAAATACCCTGCTCATAAGATCCTCTGGGAAGTAGCATACCTGGACATATGACCACCACAGGCTAAAGAGTATCCTATGATAAAGAGTATCCCCAAGGATAATATATTGATGGGCTTGGTAGCGTATTCAACGCCGATTAGTACTGGACAAATTGGGTTGGAAAATCTGGGTTTGGAGATATATGATGATATCGCCATACCAAAGATCATCATAACTAATTAGGAAAAGGGATTCATCAGGTAATGAATCAGAGTAGGGAAAGTCGCATATCAACACGACAAACACTAAGGACTTATTGGACTTGGCTCGTTTGAATTCCAAGTCAAACTCCTAGAGTATCACAATTAATTTGGAGTATTTTCCCCCTAGCAATTGACATGTGAGAATGTGTTGCATAGGGTTGCAGTTAGAAATCACCGTAGTCTTGCAAGAGAGGATGTAGTGCCGGAAGCGTTGAACTGCTTGGATGGTTGCCAAGGCCATTTTTTCGACATGTAAATACTTGGTTTCGATAGGCGTTATACTTTGACTCAAGTAATAGATAACATGTTCTTCATTCGAATCATCCTCTTGGATGAGAGCCATAGCGAAGGTGTAATCCAAGGCTGCAAGGTAGAGGAAATAATCACGACTGTAATCGGGGGGGAAGAGAAGCAGAGCATGTGTCAGAGATAGTTTCAAAGCTTCGAAGGATTTGTTTGTGATGGTATCCCATACGAACTCAGACCTATTTTTGAGTAGTCGCATAAATCCAAGAGTTATCTCGACGTATTTTGGGATGAAATGACGTAGAAAGTTTTCTTCCCCTTGCAAACTTTGTAACTGGCGAAGTGTAGAAGGAGGAGGGAGATTGAGAATCACCTCGACCTTTAAAGGATATACCCTGATCCCTTGACGTGAAACAATAAAGCCTAGAAGTCGGTCAGATTCTACGTAGAAAACACATTTGTGAGGATTCAAGCGTATATGGTAAAACCGACAGTGGATGAAAATGGCTTGGAGGTGGATTGGATGATCGACTCGGCACATGGAATGAGCGGGTAAGTCATCAAGATATGGTTGCATGATGTGCTTGATATCATGGAAGGCATAAGACATAACACGTTGAAAAGTTGTGCCAGCGTTCTTTAGATCGAAAGGAAGTTTTCGATAGGCGAAAGTGCCCCAAGGAAAAATGAAAGCGGTTTTGTGTTGATCCTTGGGAACAATATTGATTTGATTATATGCAGAGAAACCATCCATCAGAGAGAAGATTTCACTTCCGACGCAATTGTCGAAAATCTGATTGATGAAGGGGGTAGGAAAGTTGTCTTTAGGACAAGCTTTGTTAATATCCCTATAATCATGCATACGCAGATTGTGCCTTGTTTCTTATTGATCAGGACAAGATTGGAAACCCAGTCAGTCAGGGCCACCAGGTAAATAAAGTCGGCTTTGAGAATTTTCTTGACTTCAAGCTTGATAGCAACCGCTTTACATGGGTGAATTGGACGAAGGCATTGTTAGATGGGTTTAGCATCTAGGTATGTCTTTATCTCATGTATCACAATGTCAGGGTCGATACCCGACATTTCTTCGTAGCTCTAGGCGAAGATGTCATGAAACTCTTTGAAAAGTGACTTATAGGTGATGATTTCATCAGGGGAACGCAAATCTATGATATGCACATTTTCAACAATTCCAGGTTTGATGGATATGTTGAGGGGAATAGTGGGTGAGATATTTCTTAAGTTCCCTATGGAAAACAAATCGTGTGTGGATTCGGGAATTGTTGAAATGGAGACAACGGTCGACGGGGTCAAGATCCATTGGTAGCTCTCGATAGTGTGTTGTTCCAGGAAGAGGATGGAATGCTGATGTCCATCATTCCAAGGGGTATCTTCCATGACAGACATGATCATCTCATCTGTGGGAAAAATAACACGGAAAGGATTTGGAGACAAATCAACAAGAGAGGGGGTAGAAGGGGTTGTCGATTGAATGGCCTGATAGGCAGATTCGATCAGACTTAAGGGCATTTCGTTGCCGTAACGAAGATGATCGCTAGGGTCAGGTACTATCCATGGGTCGTGAGACATAGGGGTTCCAAGAATCAAGGTGGAGATCATGTTGATTGAAGTGACAGATGAGTGTGAAACATCAGGTGGTGGAATGGGGAAGATACCCATTAATGAAGAGTCTTTGAGAAGACCTACACCGACGTTCTCATAACCCGGTGGGGTTTTAGCGATGAATGGTATGTTTCCAGTACGCGTATCTGAGTTAAATAAGGCTAATTGGTCAACGGTAATGACCGTTACTTGATGTGGGAAATGCACAACACGAAAAAGAGTCAACACAACTACGTGCATGGAATCGATCCAGCTACAGCCAAGCAAAATATTGTAATCAAGAGGAGCGTCAAAGACTTCCACTTCGAATTGGACCATTTTTCCTTCTAGCGTGATTGGCAATGAAGGAAGGACACCGTAAGGCTTAAAACTGGAGCCATTGAAGGCTTTGAGTGTGTTATAGGATTTAGTCAAAGAGGGAGAGCCGATGGCTTTCCAGCAGGTAACAGACATGACACACGTCGAGGCACCCTCGTTGATAACAGTTTGACAATTTTTTTTGTCGGAGACAATCACTTGGATTTGGAAGGCGAGTTGAGGGGGTAACCTTGGAATGTGATCTTCCAAGTCAAAAATTATTAAATTCATGTTCATCGGGTCAATTCCACCAATAGCTTTCAACAGTGCCTTCCGTTGTGTGGGACAACTTTGAAGGACTTTGAGGGATGACATCGCAGAGGGTGCTTGGGCCAGATCTTCAACAATGTTGTAGTTCTAGGCAGCATGAGCATGAGGATTGAAAGTCGATTTTCGAACGATGCCCTTCGGAGGGGGGCGGAGAACTATGTCAAGGCTCGATCATTCGAGATGAAGAGGATCGTTGGTAGGTGGAGTCATGGGAGAGGGTTGTACCAATGAAGGAGGTATATCATCAACCTTCTCTTTAGAGGGAGAATAATATTTGGCTTGAGTGGTGAGTGTGATGTCATTCTTCTTTGGATCGCCAGTACACATCAATACATAGGATGTAGTAGAAGGGGAGGGTTGGTCATGAATGACCAAATGGGCCTATTTTTGAGAGGGGAAAGGTTGGTACAAAACGGTCGGAGTGGGTGGTTTTGAGGTTCCTTGAAGGAAATTAGTAACCTTGGCGCGTCATGGACAATCCTTCATGTAGTGATCATCACCACAGATAGGACAAGGGTATTGGGGTTTGCGCTTATCCTTATCGTCAATAGGTGGAGTTTTAGGTTTCTCTTCTTTTGAAGTATTTTTGTCCTCCTTATTATTACCCTTTCCTTTTCTGGATTTGTTTTTATCAGCTGGGGTAGATTGAACTACATTTACCTTAGAAGTCTTGCTGGTGGGAGGGGTAGGAGACGAAGCATTTTGAACATTAGAAGAAGCATGTTTGGGGTTGGTGCTTGAGGCAGAATGTGGTTGGGCATGGAAAGTGCCAATCACACCATCGGCTGCATGAGAAGCAGCTAGAGTAGTTGAAGTGGTGGAAGTGGAAGGATGAGGTGCATCAGGGAGTAAGTCGTAAAGAGTACCCGTTTGCGAGTAAACGGGGTCAAGGTATTGAGCACGACTTATGGCCTATTATTCCGTGACAACTCCACCCATGGTGATGTCATGACTGATGTTGTTCAAAAATGATTTTGTGAACCACTCTGCCAGCAACTGATCGGGAAGTTCGAGTTTGATGAGATGTCATCTCCGTCACCACTTATGAATGTGATCAGATATATGAGTAGCTTTGTTCTGTTTGAAAGAACTCAAAATCTTGGTCCCCATTTCATAATGGATTGGTAACTAGTAGTGGGTGAGGAAATCCATAGCTAGGGTGTTGAAGTTGGTGAAGAAACCTCGTGGTAATTCTATATACCACTTTACAACAGAACCTGTGAGAGTTCTTTGAAAAAGATGTAAACGAATAGAGTCATCCATTAAGGAGTTGGATGAGCACTAGAGGTGAAAAGTCATGATGTGATTGTTTGGGTCCTCTCCCACTTTTCCATCGAATTTAGGGATGTCAGATGGCAGCTTGGCTGGTATAGCAGGCCATTGGGGAGAGTGACAGATTGGATCATTTAAAATCCTTGACAGATCCGGGAGGTCCAAAGTGGCCAAGAAGGGTATCTGTCTATTCACATGTGGGTACTAGTGGCTTTGGGGAGGGAGTCCCATCGGCAAACTAGTGGGACCATAAGTAGTCTGCATATAATGCAAATACCCAGGCATATTCGGGGGGTTTCGTAGAGGAAAGTATCCCATGGGATGGTATCCTTGAACAGGGAAGTGAGTTTGAGCATTCGAGCCCCAAATAGGATTGGACGTACCTGGATATGGTTGGCCTATACTAGGGGGTATAATGGATGTAGCTGGAAGTTGTTGCCCCCCAGTTGATTGAGGATTATGTTGTATCATATGGTTCCAATACTGGGCCAAGGATGGAGGTATGTTTTGTCCGTAGGGTGGGGTCGGTGGGGGTTGTCCTCCAATCAGGGGTTGAGTTCCAATTAGGGGTTGTGTTCCAATTGGGATTTGTGTTCCAACAGGAATTTTCCCTATAAGGGAGGGTTGAGTCAAACCTCCTTGGTGAAATTGTCCACCAACAGGAATCTGGTAATTTGGTGTGAATGATGGAATAGTGCCACTAGGATTAGTGTCGTCGATAGAGGATGAAAAAGGTCCTCCGAAAGGGGGTTGAGGAAGTGTCGGAATGAAGCCGAGAGGAGAGTGCCCAAAATAAGAGGGACCACCAGGAATTCTAGATGGGGTTTGCGTAGGAGTGGGAATAGAAGCATTCAATGCACAATATCCAGGTGGAAGCGTCGGGGTGACACTGGGCAAGAGAAATGTGCCAATGGGGGCTTGACTAGCCACTGTAATCTCGATGTGAATACTTGTAGTATCTGTGTAATGGACCATTTCTAAAGGGATGGTCAAAATGTGGTCAGCTTGCAGAGCTTCTGTACCAGGAAAATAATAAGTAGTAAAAGGTACTGCGTCTGGGTCAGAGGTTTTAGGGAACGCAGGTGAGATGGTGATTTCAACGCCTAATCCTAAACCAAAAAGATCCCGTCTAAAAATTCCAGCAGAACAAAAAGGGTCTTGGCCCTCAGGTTCTGGAAAGGGTCCAGTCGGTGATCCAGAAGACACAACAACTAAGTCTCCGGAATAATTCACTTGAATAATACGTCTCTCAGAATCGGGGTGAAGTTGAAAGTCCTCTCGAGAATTGGTAATTCGGAACCGTTCTAGAGAGTCAGT
>SNQJ01S0027546.1:52774-70366 GCA_010110895.2 Picea sitchensis | reverse complement strand
TTCCATGAGAATCCTATCAATATATAGGAGAGGATGAGATGGTTACATGGATGAGAATGATCCCACCAAATCAGGGACACTAGTAAAATGACAACCATTCGAATGCCAGCCCATTTTCTAGAAGATTCCCTTCTAGAACCCTCGAAACTTCATCTCTTTTCCAATCTTGAAAACAAGTTCACACCCTAAGTATAGAGCACAGTGCAAGAAGTTCGCACCCTAGCTGAAGGTGGCCTGCGAGAATGGGTCATTCTCGCACCCTAGTCTATAAGCAGCCTGCGAACTCACTTTGAAAATATGTTTTCTGGAAGGAGATAAATTCCATTTTTCTCAGGAGAAAGTTCTTGTTGGGATCTTGAGTACACTATTGTCAATACATCACCAAGATGACCAAAATCATGTGTAACAATCCCTCCTCCTCATTGACTAGGGATTGTGACATAGGCTTTTCCATGGTTTCAAGGTGTATGAGACACCTATATGACACTTTACGACACTTAGGGTGACGTACCTAGTTGTGAAAATTTCATGTGTAACACTCTATCTTACAACTTGTAATGCTTGATCTACTGTAGGGTACTGACTTTCAAATAAAAATGTAGCTACAAGGTTCTGAGTCAAATCATGCCAATGTATAGTGGTGAGGCATAGTTCCGCTTGAAGATACCAATTGATATGGTTTGTGTCCAAAGTGTTAAACAATTTATGCACCCACTACTCTTGAGAAATGCTTCTTTAGGCCTCCTCACAACTTTGCACATGGTCCTTCAGATAGTTTTGACCAGTGTATATAACTTCCCACCCTTCTACTTTTTTTGAAAAGTGCACTATCATCAAAGTGTGACATTGTGCCTAGTCTATGATGTTCTTTTTGTGTGTCCCCCACCATCTCATTGGAGTTTCTTTCAAGGACTCATCTAGTGCCAAAAACCTCTATTGTACTGGTACAACTTCTTCAAATTCCAACAAGAAAGCTTCTAGATGATTTAAAAAATCAAAGGTGGGTATATTACTTACTTCCGTTCCAATCCAACGAAATTCCCTAGTCAATCTAGCACATCTCCACGTAGAGACTTCATACAATTTGTTCTGCCGGTTCTCTAGTGCTTCTTCTGAATCTGAGGAGAATGGACTGTCACTTCGCCAGCTTAAATTCCCATCTGTTGTAGGATTAATGTAATCCTATTGTCTTGCTATCAATTTATATATATTCTCAAGTTCATAAGAACGATCTTATTCTCTAATGGGTTCTGTATATCTATGAACTTCATCAGGATCAAGAGGTGAAATGACCCTAAGGCCATCACCTTCAAATGTCATTCTTATTTTCTTTAAGTCAACCATAGTATAATTATTGAAATCCCAATCAATTCCTAACAGCGCAGGATAAGGACAGTTATCGTCAACTATCTCAGTCTCCTCGAAGTCCATAAACATCCTTACCCTGTCAATGTCCATAGGAACATGCTCCAGCCTTCCAAAGGGACTTATTGCCTACTTATTGGTCATCCTGAGCCTGATAGGGGAGTAAATCAACTTAGGCTTTCCCATCAGGGCCTAGGTCTGCTTCATCATAACATTGACTTCTGACCCTAAGTCAAGGACCACATAGTCTATATCATAATATCCAATCTTAGCATTAAGCTGTAGTCACTTATTTGTCCCTGTCTTTCTAGATACTTGATGTGCTTCTCTATTCAGCATGGGATATATCCTTCCTATCTCGTACTGTCTAATCAAATTTTGTAGTTCTTGTATAGCTCTTTCATCCTTAATCAAATTAATGCAAGTACATTAGAATTCCATGAGTTTTCTCACCTCTTTTCCTTCTCCGGGCAAATAAGACTTATCGAATGCCAGAGGCATTCCACATTGTCTCACTTCTGGTTGTGTCTTCGATGAAGAAGCATGATCTCTTTCGAATTCTTTTCTTACCTCCTCAAATGTTTTCTTTTCTTTCCTCGAATCAAATACTTGTGTATTCTCTGCAGCTCTTTTGACCCTAGATTCTTCTTTAGTCTTTCCTGGGGTCACTCTATCTTCTCCTGTAACAACTCCTCCTCTAGTGATAATAGTGACTTTGGGATCCTCTCCGCAAGGCTTTGCTGAAATTAGTTGTACTTTTTGGTTACCTCCTCGTCTCTCCCGAAGTTTGGCTAACAATACTAAATAATCTTCAATAACATGTTCAAATGAGTTGTAGTAGCTACAAGTGGTACAAGGGTTTTGGCAGTCCCTTGCCAAGTGTCCTGGTTGTGCAAAGTTATAACAAACGATCTGACCTTGACATTGACCCATGCCCCCTACTCGTCCCCTTCCTTTGAATCCACGACAAGGGTTGAATTTTCCTCTTCCTGGAGAGTTAAAATGCATAGTATTTCTTTCCTGTTGTACTTCGCCTTAAATCCTATATGTGTCTCTTGAATTTTCATGCAATAGGTCATAATCCCTACAGTCCTTCTCATCATTCCCCACAAATTTACAGAATGTGCAGTATAAATTTGTAGGTGTCTGGACATATTTTTGCATGTAATAGCATTCACCAGGGCGATGTCTATTTCTACATACCTCACACTAGGGTAGGGTAACCTGCTTCAAAGGGATCAAAGCTCCAGAGGCCAAGTACTCATGAAATAGGGGACAATGCTCCTTATCATGGCCCTCTGATTTGCATCTAATACACTGGATATATTCTCTTTTATCTTTTCCCTTATCTTTCTTCATATCTTAGACCTGCAGAGCTAAGCTAGTTATATGACTCAAAATTTGACTCATACCTAAGATGGATTCTCCCATAGGGGTTGATTCTAATTTCATGGCTATATCTAATGCCTCAGCCTGTGAAGTGATATTCTGTTTCATTAGAGGGACTCTAATGTGTGGCAAGAGGGAAACAATGAACCATTCTTTATTCTGTTCATCCAGAATCTGGAAAATCAAATGGCCTGTCAAGGTCTTAAACCTTTGATCAAACTCCCACACTGATTCATATACTCTCTGCTTGATTTATTTCAGTTTTGTAATGCATTGTGACTCTGACTTGGGTTTCTTGAATTTGGAAATCAATGCAGTCTTAATAACATTCAACGGTTTAGGTTGTGAAACTCCTTGGACAAATTTCATGTACCATCTCAGTGTGGAGTCTCTCAAGGTAGTACTAAACTGATCTCTCTTAACTGCCTCATCACTGAGTTTCTTAATACTCCATACAGCTTCACATAAGAGCCAATGTTGATCAATATCTTCAGATCCATCTCCCCTAAAGGTAGGTAACCTCATCTCATCTGCCATAGATATTCCTAGGTTTCTTGGCTGAGTATGTGCTAAACTGCTGGTAACAGTGCTCTGATTGCTCTGATAACTCTGACTACTCTGGTTACTTAATGTTTCTAAAACATAAAGAGGAGTAATAGTACTTACTTCCAAAGTCTACATAGTCACTTAAGTTTCTAATTCTTCTCGGAGAGGTTCTTCAGTCTTCCCTTCCTTTGCCCTAGCAGACTCTGAATGCTCCTCATTCACTAACTCTTCTTCTTATCCACTGTAGAACCCTTCATCCTGTGCCAGTGGTTCATGGATCTACTCAAACAAGTTCACCAGAGGGGCCTCTCTGAAGGTCCTCCCATGATGCGCATGGCCAACCTCTGCGTCGCTATCATTGTCTGAATTCTTAAACATTAGCTTTTCAATCAGACTAATCATTGTATCTTCAAGATGATCTTCTCATGCAATAGCATCTTGATATTCAACTTTAAGAAGTGTAAAAATTTCCCCCTAGGTCCCTTAAATAAATATCTCTCTGCTTGGCTATACAACTCAACTCTGTCAATAGAAAACTCGGGGATGTACCCTCTAATAGTATTATCAAACCAGTGATCTATTGCTCTTGACACAGTGTTATCAACTCTTTTAACCTTTTTGATGAACGTTGACATCCAAACCACATGTGGTCTAGATCTAATCTCAAACTGGGTATCTACTAATCTGGCTAACCACTCGTATAGCTCATTATGAATTCCTCCAAGGAAAATATCATGTATATCGGTAAAGATATACCTTCCCAACCAATCTTTTGTACTAAGCTTAGGGTTCTTGTTCTTGGCTTCACTGAAGTCCTTTTCTTGTTCTTCTATCCACTTCTGAATCTATGTCTTCAATGGAAACCACCTTGACATTCCCTCAAGAATATCTCGGTCTCGGCAACCGAACCATTTGTTGGCATAGGGGAAGACCCAGTGTTCAACTCTAACAGTGCACCAACAATCCCTAACTACTGGACCTTTCGACAACACATGAAAATCATATGTAGTCTCACCCGAAGTAGCAATAGGGGGTTGCAAGACACAGGTGTCTACAACCATAGGAAATGCAAGTGGATCCAAGGCAACAACACACAACAACCTAGTTATTCTTACCAAGCATAAAACTACTTCGCACAGTTGTATTATAGATATAACATAATAATGTAATAACAAAACAACATATTAAAATAAGGTAAAAGAACACAACATCAACCACTGAGACACAAAATATACATGGTTCACCCTCTCCCTAGGGCTACATCCACAAAACTGTGTTTCTTGATATCATATGAAAACATATAGTTCTTATCTGTTCTCTTAGCCTGCATATCTCTCTCTCTTTCTCTTCTTCTTTCCCCTCCCTATGCACCCAACTGCAGGGTTGATCTTCACACCCAGCTGAAGATCTTACAATACTAGAAGGATCTCACACACAACACTTCTCTCTCACACAACAAAAATCACTCAACAATAATAATGAACTTTCAACCATCAACGAACCCCTCTTTCCTTATCTAGGTCCTTATTTATACATTACAATGATTCTTGGACAACCTTAGGCTGAAAACTAGGTGTCAAAACCCTAGGTGTCTAAAACCCTAGGTCAATTTGACCCATGTTTTTTGGGCTTCGCCAACTTGTCTTTCCTTCTTTCCTGCGAGGTGATCCAAAGCATCCATTGGTGGATTTTTCCTCTTGCTGAGTTTTCCACGATCCATCTTCCTTGTTGATCTGTTCTCCTCGATATTCTCATCCAACAACTCATTTTCCCATACTTATCTCCTTCTTTTCTTCTGCTTTGGCCACTTTGATCTAATCTCAGTCAATGTGTCTTCCGTGCAGTTCTCACTTTGTCTTTTCTTTTCCTTTTTCTTCACATTTCTTCCTTAATCCATACCAAAGGGCCAAAAATCCTCCATTCATCGTTCCAATCCTTGATGTCCATCTCTATTCCCTCCTCCTTGATACAGTAGCACAGTTGTAGCCATTGATTGTCGGGATCCTTTCATTCTTGGATCCACATTGCATGCCTAGTCGCTTTGAAGTTGGCTATGCCCTGATAATGTGCGATCATTTTCGGTGTAACTCACCAAGTATTGGAAATGATCTCCTATAGGTATTCATAATATCCTTCGAATATGGCTGCATTCTCCTTTCTATTCTTGGGATATGACGTGCACCCCAGCGATAGGTAGTGTGTTGTGTGGCAAGGATTGGGTCTTGTGCCAAAGAATGAATACCTAGGCTCCTTCCATCTAATCAAGGCAATCAGGATGAGTAGCCATGAATAGTGAAATTATGTCCCCAGATCCTATGCATCCTTATAGTCGTCGAGGAATAGATTCAGCAAATACAAGGCCCAACTGAGTGTGGTTCCCTTCGCACACTATGCTGCAGCTGCAACAACCCTAGTCGAGACTTCCTCCTTGCGTCATTTCCTAAGTAATTTGCATGCCATAATTTTTGTGTCCATTCTTGTCACTACATCACTAATACACTTGATTATGATTCCCCGCAACCCCCTTTATGTACCATACTTTTTCTTCATTTCCTCGGCCAATGCCTTCTCCTTAGTTTTGTCATCAAGGAATTGCGTGAGTGACTCCCACCATTATGACATCCCTGTGATGTGTGTAATGAGTTCTACGTCTATTGAGATGATCTATTCCATCCATAAGTATTCTCCATGGGTGACTTCCATTAGCTTCTTAACGTAGTTTTTTGCATATTGGCCTCTCCAAAAGTGTGGGATGTCTAATAGGTCTAGAATCTAGGTTTTGGCCAGTCCAGCTGCCCACTGAACTGGTTGGTTAATTGGTTTTCCAAAGTGTCCTATACCCACAGTATGTAGGTAAAATTTCTTGGAAAACTCTGGTAACTTATTTGTGTCCATCATGTCATGGTATGATACCTTAGTTTCTCCACGTGGCCTAACATATTTCTTGCAATATGTACCCGTTTCGGAATGCGTGACAAGACAATGGTTCTGGCGGAAGTCCTGCGCGGTGACCTTGGTACCGCCTATTTTCCCTTTCACTGTGGTGGCCGATTCAAGATTCCAACCTCCATTGTTATCTCTTCTACATACTCATCTAGTCGGTTGATGGCATCTTCCACTATGCCCTCCTATGGCTGTTCCGGTGTGCTTGTGTGTGACCTTTATGGCATTGTCATTTCCTCCTAGTTCAAGATCATCCCATTAAATCTCAAGCCTTCTTCAGGATTTTTGGGGTGCAAATGATTTCTTGAGTCATAATCCTGTTGTCCCTGAACCCCTTTTGTTACATCCATGTCCATGGCCATTGGTTTTTTCTGTTGGGTTTCCTCCACAATAGGTGTGGGGATTCCAGGTGTCATATCGGGCAACGGTATTTCGTCCACATTGACAACTTCTGGTGGCTTAAGTGGTTGATATTTTCTTCCCTCTTCTTGTGGTGGGGATTTGGAGTTGCTTTGGAGTCGTCTACCAGTATGGTTCAGTTCTCCCTGTTTAGGTGGTGCCATGGTGTTAAGGTTGTTGTCCACCAAATGTAGTGGCCTATGTAACCTTTGCAACTTCTCTCTCGGCTCTGTATACTTTATTTCTCTCTAATTTTCCTAATTTCTCAATAGCCTCCACAATATCGCGTACTAGCTTATATAGGAATCGTGTGAAGCTTCTCAGAGATGTTACCCAATTTTCATTTTAATTGAACCGGTGCTTCCCACATACTTGTTATCGAATTCCCTTGTCATCGTCAGTTGGCATGATTAATGTGGCGTCCCGTTAGTCATTTTTGTTATTTAAGTTTGAGAGTCGTCATCCGTTGGAGGTTATTTTTTGTATCCATATTTCCCATTGTTTCCCGCTTTGTAGTGACCGTTGGCATTTTCTCCATTGTGCAAACATTTCCGAGTGTGCACGCTCATTCTCTTCTCGGTGCACTATGCATTTGTTGTTATGTTTTGTTGTCCGACGTGGTATGCCTTTTTTTTTATTTTTTTAAATGGCAGGAGGTTGGTTGTCCCTGTACAGCTTCAGTCGGCTCCCATTTATCATCCCTATGAGTTTTGTTCCTCCTAAATCCTTCAATTGTACATCTCCCCTATCTGTGACAGTTTTTACTTCATATGGTCCTAACCAACGCATTCTGAGTTTTCTTGGGTGTTGAAGGGATTTATTGTCATACACCAAGACTAAGTCTCCTTCCTTAAAATTATTTCTCTTGATATGTCTGTCATGCCAAGATTTGTCCTTTTCTTTTTGGACTTCTTGGTGAAACCCTGCTAGAATCCTGTCTTCCTCCATGATCATCATTTGATTTATCCTTTCCTGTACTGTGCCTCATTCTGTCATGTTTGTAATTGCTGCTACGTGCAGACTAGGTACCAAAAATTATAATGGCACCATAGCTTCTTGTCCATATACCAATATGAATGGCATTTGACTTGTCAATTTCTTGCAAGTGGTCATGTATGCCCACAATACTTTTGGTATCTTCAAGTCCCAATCATACCTATTTATGTTGCATATCTTCGTTAGTGCATTTTCAATGATTTTGTTAAAGGATTCCACTGTTCCATTATCTTGAGGATGATATGCTGTACTCTTTTGATGATGAACTTAAAATTATTTAGTCATAGCCTTAATAGTATTATTAATAAAGTGAGTGCCTTGGTCACTCATCAAAATCCTTGAGAAACCAAATCTAGTGATCACTTACTCAAACAGGAAGTTTGTTGTTGTGTCTGCGTTGCAATATTTTACTGGTGCAGCTTCCACTCATCTTGTCAGGTATTTTGTCACAGTGATAATGCACCTTGCTCCTGAAATTTTTGCTGGTGGGTTGATTGGTCCCACAAAATCTATTTCCCATTTGTCAAATACCTACAAATTTACTTGTGGTCGTAGGGGCATCCCATCCCTTCTATTCAATTTACCAACCCTATGCATACATCACATTTTTGGCAGTAGTCCTTTGAGTCTCTGTGCATGGTTGGCCACCATAATACCAAGCGTAATACCTTATGTGTGGTAGTTTTTGGCACAAGGGTAGACCCAGGGTTCAATGCTACAACAATGCACCAACAAAACCCTAACTACTGGCCCTTTCGACAACAATCCCTTACATCTTGTGGAGTGTCGGGCACTGTGTGGAGCTCTATGTCTCCTATTCTCTATTGTAGCTATTGGATTTCTTCCGTGAGCTTCCCTACTTGATGCATGACTCAGTCTTCTACCTGTGGTTCTAATCCTGTCACAGAGCAAAGTGCTCTATTGACTACTTCTTTCACTTCAATTTTCTCTACGAGCAACTATTCTTTTTCTTGTTTCATCTGTGTTTTTTCTTCATCAAACTTTTCCTGGAGAGAAACCTTCTCCTATTCTAAAACTCGACATTGTTCTATGAGTACTCCTTGCACTTGCTTCAAGGCCTGGGTGGCTTGTTCTATTTCTTCTTGTGCTCGTCAAAGGTGAGCTTTGGTTTCATCTGCTAGTCGGTGGACTTGGGTTAGCTCATCTCCCAACTCTAGTTTCTCTGATGGCAGGGGCGTAGTGGAGACTGTGCAACTGGATTGAAGGGCCTGCTATACCCCTCAAAGTTTGACCTCAATTCTATTGTACATTTCCTCCTTCTTGGCTTCTTGTTTCTCCATGATTTCCAATGAAGCATCGTTTATAAATGCTATGATGAAGTCAAAATCATCGGTAGTGAGTACAGTATACATCTTGGTCATGGTGGCTCTTGATTTATTCTGGGAAGAAGGTTACAGAGGAGAAAACTTCCTATTCTTCAGGGGATCAGCCTCATCTCTAGGCGATGTTACTTCGCCTTGCTTCTGTTCATCTTCTTTGCCATTTATCTCTTCTACTTCGTCATCAACCTCTCGGTCAGGTGATACTGAAGCAGTCTTTCCTGAGGCCCTTCTTAAGTCTTGGACCTCTTCAATCTTCTTCCTTCTGTTGGTTCCAGGTGTGTTATGTTCTTTGTGAGTGACCTTTGAGCTGTCCAGTTCAGGGTCATACATCTCTGCAAGGTCAACGGGGATAAGGAGGTTTGTGGACCAGTCCTTTGTTATCTCCTTAAGGTCCTCTTCCGTGAGTTTGTAGTACGACTAAAGTTGCTCCTTATGTTCATTGGCTCACACTGTAATGTATATGAAGTTTCGATCTACGTGGAACTTCATCAGGGGTTGGAACCTCTGTAGGGTGTTCAGAGTCATGCGAGGTTCATCTTCAACGATTCTCTTCAGCTGAAGGTAATATGTGTGGAAAAGAGCATTCGACTACCATTGTTTTCTCATATCGCTTGAGTACCATAGCATGGTGAACTTCGCAGCAAGCGGCTCAAACAGTTTGAAATCCGGTAAGGTCGCACCTTATGGCATATCCTAGGCAACAAACATGATGAGGATCAAAAGCCAGCTAAAGTGAAACTCGTAGCCCTAATCCTGTTCTTCACGAAAGTCTAGTTCCAACTGATTAACTAGGTACTTCGCCCAGTTCATCTGTAGGCCTTCCACACACTTCCCTGCAAGGTCAACGACAAAGCCTATGACCTGCATGGGTTTTTTCTTCCTTACTATTTTTCCAGATATTAGTTGGCATGCTACATGCACTGCACCATTCTGGATGGAAGATACCTTGTAGCCTCGCGTCCCCTTCTCAACATTGTCGTATGTATCCTTGATCTTCTGTGCCAGTGCGTGATCTATGGATTTTCCTAGATAGAACTCCTGCTGGTCAGGTCCTTGCATACTTAATCCAATGATCCTATGGATCAGCATCGGATCGAATGTGATATGGCTGTCTAGCCATAAGTATCCACCATGGTAACATGAAACAAGTAGCATAACACAGGCATTGACTTTCTGGTGCCTTCCAAAGTGTGGGATTTTCATTGCATTTAACAGGGTGGACTGCGCAAGGTTCATCATCCATGGCTTAGGAATTATCTTTGATTTCTTCCCCTTCATGCTAGTTAGGTATTTATATGGGGCGAGCATGCTATGGTTGTTGCGATCTCCAAGGTTGAATTCGTTGAACTTCAACGTGGCAATCTTGTCTTGCTACGCTTGAACTATGCGTATCCCCTTCGAGAGGTACGCAGTAACCATGGTGTACTCAAAATCTCTTGGCACGCTATCACGACTCATCATGCCAGCTAGAGGTAGGATGTAGTCAGGCAATATGGTTGGGATTAGCTTCGCATTTTCTAGGTCATCTCTGTGTTTGCTTCTCATTTCTGCCGATGGTCGGGATGGTCTGGCTCCGCAAGTAGTCGACGGAGAGGCTTGTACTCCTCTCATTGATGACTCTTGTAAACCCATAGACATGACTCTTTCATTCATGAGTTCGATGAGTACTTCCTTCATAGACTCTTCGACTGCACTAAGTTCTTCAGACATACACGCTCATGGTTGAATATCTCAGGTTAGAAGAGTAACTACTCAATGCAATGGGATGGATGGAAATAATGCGATGATCACTGTGCGAAATCAACTATTCTGCGGGCTCAGATAATCACGGTTGGAAAAAAAAGTCTTGGTGCATGGCACAATGGGATAAGTAGATAAATTGACAATGAATCTCTTGCAACAGGTGAGAAGCCTTCATTAACTCAGTTTTGTCCATTATGGTGCGGTCACAATGGTCTGGTGGAAAATTTTCTGAACATAAATTCCTTTATACTCATTCGGGGTTTTGTTCTAACGGTTATACTGTTCCCAAAACCTATATTTCTTTGCCATGGAAAAGTGCCATGTGACACTGTTCCGATGTCCTGACGAAGTTCCAATTTTGCAAATTTTCCTTCTCCGAAGTTCCCTTTGGAACCTTCTGTAACTTTTCGATCTTAGCTCTCTTCTTACTTAGCTTTCTATCCTTTTTCCTAGTGAGCTTCGTCTCGGTATTCCCTTTTCCATTCTGATTCTTATATCCTCTTGGCATAGTAACTTCAGGCTGTTGAGATTATTTCCTAGAAACTAGGGGTAATACTGCATTTGTATCTGGAATAGGTACTTCAGGATTCTGTGGGTCTTCTAGTGTTCTTCCCTCTTTGACATCCAAGTCTCTAGTTTTAAATAACTTCGCTAGGTTCTCCTGTTCTTCAATCAAGTTTCCATACTCTAGAAACAAAAATTTCCACTTATCTTACTTCTACAGAGCACAAAGATTACAAATCTTACCTCTTTTCTTCAGATCTGACCCTTCCTCTTGGCACAGAGCTTCACAGGTCAAGTAGTACTACGTACTAGGACAACAGATCTACACACAGAGTTTTCACAGTTTTAGGTAGGATCTTTGCACAAATCTTCTTCTTCCTCAGTTCCCAACAATCACAGTTTTAGGTCCTTGCAATGGAACCATTTCTTGGCACAGGGGCGGACCTAGGGTTCAACGCTACAACATCGCACCAAAAAAACCCTAACTATCGGCCCTTTCGACAACACCTGCGAATTAGATGAAGTCTCACCCAAGGTAGAGGTAGGGGTGGTTGCAGGACTCCAATGTCTACAACCTTATCTGGGACACAGACCTGCGATTATAACACTTAACAGAACACTTAGTAGTTAACATTCATCAATATCCAGTTCTTAATTACAACGCAGTTAAATCCTACTCTCAGTGTAGATAAACCCTAAACTACAGAGCATCACAGTATTCATCCAGATCTAAGATATTTAAGCACTAAGCATATTTATATAGGTCATATCTAAAATCCATCCATATCATTAAGCACTAAGCATCAACAAATCTATCTATCATTCATCTATATTAAAGCACTAAGCAGGTAAACATATAAGCACATCAATATATCACACAAAGCATAGCAAAACAGCATGTACATGGTTCACCCCCACCTTGGGGATACGTCCACAAACTCTTCTCTTCTTTATTATCTTTGGTCAAGCTTCTTACAGACACATAGCATCAAAATCCTACTCCGCAGAAGACAAGAGATCTGCGCTCACTCTGCCAGATCCTCCTTCTTCGAGCTAGGGTACAACACCAAGCCTTTACACTATCTCTTATAGTTACTTTCACTTAGCCTTGCAAGCCTCACACAGTATGCACAAATCACTTACAACTCTTGATCACATAGATCAAACACTAGCACTTAGCACCACTTACAACTGACTCCTCATTACATCGCCTAGTCTTCTATATATATTACAAAATCAGGCCTAAACATGGGTAAACCCATGGGCCAACATTCCCATACCTGTTACATAATCCCAAAACCCAAAAATCCCTAAAAAGGGGCCTAGATCCCGCGATCTCTGCTTCGAATTTTGCTCCGCCTTCGACAGCCTATCGAAGTCCCAAAAATAGGTCAAACATGACCAAGAATCCTCAAAAATTGGTCAAGGGCCAGCAATAGATTTTCCTACATAATGTCCTCCTATTATTCCCTCGTGGGCTTCTGCTAAGATTCTTGGTATTTCTTGTTCTAGCACGCATCTTCTCAAGATGTTGTCTGCACCCATTTTGTATAAGTGTCCTGCAATTAATTGGTAATCTACAACCTTGACTACTAGATCTTTCTTCTACACAATGTTGTATTCCTGTGGCGTAGTCCCTGTACTCAAGTATTGGATGATGTCTATGAAGTATTCATCAACTATATGGACTGAAAATAACAGTGCATTGGGAAAATTGTCCTCTACATTCATGGGTTCCTCTCCGTTAGTGATCCTTGACAAGTGATCGGGTCCTGCGTTCAACTTTCCTGGTTTGAATATCACTTCAAAGTCAAATTCTTGAAACAAAAATAACCATCTACAAATCCTCCCCCCCCAACACTAGCTTGTTGATGAGGTATTTGAGCACTGAATGGTATGTGAACATATTCAAATGTTTCCCCAATAAATAATGCCTGAATTTCTAAAGTCCATAGACCATAGATAATACTCCCCTCTATGTGGTGTTGTAGTTCTTCTCTAATTTTGACAGTTTTCTACTAGCAAATGCTATCGGGTGATGCAATTCTCTTGCTCCTAGCTTTGCCAAAATAGCTCCAATTTCTATGGCTAATGCATCTACATGTACGTGGAATGTATTTTCCCAATCCGAGAATAATAATATTGGTGCGATTACCATATTCTCTTTCAGGGTATCTAGATCGTGCTAGCAGTCCTCATTCCACTGGAACTTTGTGTCTTTCCTTAGCAATTTCTCCATTGGCGCAATGATCTATGCATACCACTTTATAAATTTCTTGTAGTATTTTGTGTGTCCTAATGTCTCTCTCAATTGACGAATTGTTTTTGGTGGTGGCAGGTTAACAATTACTGCAATCTTGGCAAGATCTACTAGAAAACCTTGCTTGCATACTATATGGACCAATAGTATCCCAAAAGGTGTTCTGAAGATACACTTCTTGATATTTACCAATATATGGCACTACCTTCATCTTTCTAACATCAGCCGCAAGACCTCTATGTGGTCTTTCAACAGACTATAGATTTTCCAATCGTCCAGATATACCTCTAAGAACTGGTGGATAAATTCTTTAAATGCAGCTATGAATACTCTAGAAAATATTGTTGGTGCATTCTTTATCCAAAACGACATGATTGTATTCTGGTAGGATCCCCATTCCATGGAAAAAGTGGTCTTGTATCTGTCTTCTAGTGTTATCTTAATCTGATGTTATCCTGAGAATCTATTGGTGAATAAATAAGCTTCATTTCCTCCTACATTCTCCAAGACTTCATCTATGAATGGAGTAGGGAACAGGTCATGTAGGAATGCATCATTCAACTTCCTCAAGTCGACACATATTATTATCCCCCCTTGCTTCTTCTCCTGAACTACCATCGGTATTATCCATTCTAATTCTTCTATAGGCTCTATGATTCTAGCCTCCAACATCCTATCAATCTCAGGTTTGACCTTTTGCTTATATAACAGATTTAGTCTGTATGGTCATTGTCTAATCGATCTTGCCTCATCTCTGAGCGGTAATTTCATTTATCCTAGATCTCCTGCTATGCCTTTCATTTCTGTGAACATTGTTGGGAACAATTTGTTGTACTTGCGCAGTAACTCTATTATAATTTTGACTGTTTGCTCATCCCAATAGTCTCTAATGTTGGCCATTTTGGGATTCTCAATTGTCTCGATGTTGAATTTCTTCACCTTGATTGGCATATAAATCACTTCTGATTCTATAGGTGGACCTTCCAGTTCTCTCTCACCTTCAACTTCCTCAATATGAATATTGCACAGGTCATCTTCATCTGGTGCTTCTTGTTGCACATGGTAGCATGACAGTATTTCTTTCACTGTCTGTTTGTTTTGTTGTTGTTCTTTTGTTATGAGTTCAACTTCTGGTTCCCTCATGAATATCACCCCTCATATTTTTTTAAGTGTTGCGTTTATGTTGGGGTTCTCATGCTCAAATGAGAAAGTGACTATGAAGTTATGTTGTAATACTGTCCAACTCATAGTTCCTCTGCGCAGTCCTTGGTATGTATACCAGTTTGTTGAGATTCCCTCTAACGTGTGCATGAAGTGGCGAGGCCATTCCTCCAGTGGTGTCATTTTCCATAGTGCTCTGCACTTCTCCAAGTGTTCTGTTGGTGCCCCCTTTCCATCATATTTATGTCATTGGTTGCTTCCTTGTTCTGCGCCAAACCTAATGCCTAGTAATCGCTTGCATTGGTACCAGTCCTTGACTATTTCTTTGTGCGCACCCCACCATCTAGTAGGTGTCTCCTTGAGTGCTATATCTAGGGCTAGGAGTCTCTGATTTTCTAGCACTTCATCTTCGTACCGTGTTAAGAATGCTTCTAGGTCGTTCACCCCATGGAAACTTGGAGGTTGTTGGACCTTGACTAGGTTTTGAGGAAACATTGGTCATATTTGACCAATTTTGGGACTTCGACAGGCTGGTCGAAGACGGAGCGCCCAGACAAAGCGGAGATCACAGGATCTCACCCCCTTTTTGTGGGATTTTTGGATTTAGGGTTTATGTAATGAGTATGGGATGTCGAACCATGGGTTTACCCATGCTTAGGCCCCTTTTGTAATTTATAAATAGATAGCTAAGCAATGTAAGAAGTGGTAGTTGGATCTATGTGATTAAGTTGGCTTAGTGCATAATTGGTTGGTGTTGTGCCAAGACTGTATGTAGAGACTTGCTGAGATAAGTACAAGTGACTTGTAGTGCTTTGTGCACAGACTGTGTAAGGCTATGTGCTTGGACCTAACTCGGGGAAGGAGGATTTGGCGAGGTGCGCACAGATCTCCTATCCTATGCGAAGTGGTTTTTGTAGCTCTGTTCATATAGGAATATTGGAAGAAGCTAATAGAAGAGCAGAAGAGTTGGTGGATGTAGCCCCATGTTGGGGGTGAACCATGTATATCTTGTGTTGTGATTACTTTATGTGATTGATGTGATTTATGCTTAGTGTTTTGGTCTTTATGTATGTTAGATACATCTGATGTAGTAGTTTAGTGCTAATAATATGAATGAATGTTAGGTCTGTCTTATGCTATGTGTTGAATGGTTAGATATTCTTAGATCTGGTTGAATACTGCTTTCTTCTATAATTAGGGTTTTACTTGCGATGTGAATAAGGGTTAAAGACTACTGAATGATAACTACTAAGTGCTCTGTTAAGTATTGTGATCATAGATCTGTGTCCCATCTAGGTTGTAGACACTTGATTTCTGCAACCCCCCCTGCCTCTACCTCGGGTGAGACTTCATATGCTTCCTAGGTGTTCCTGAAAGGGTCAATAGTTAGGGTTTTGTTGGTTTTTTGTTGAAGCATTGAACCCTGGGTCTGCCCCTATGCCAACAAATGGTTCTGTTGCTAGGACCTGAAACTGTGATTGTTGGGAACTTAAGAAAAGAGAAATATCTGTGCATATATCTGTTGTTGTGGTGCATAGTATTCTACTTGACTTGTGAAGCTCTGTGATAAGAAGAGAAGTCTGATTTGAATAAAATAAGTAAGATCTTAAAGATTTGTGCTCTGATAAAGGTAAGATAAGTGAAATGTTTTGTTTTGAAAGAATGGATCTAGGTATGTTTGATAGATTTCATCCTAGTCTGAAAGCTAGGGCACATATAGAAGAAAGAAGATGTGATATGAATAGATATGATAGAAATAGAAAAAGATATGTTATTTCTATGCATAGAAAGAATTTTTGGACTAACAAGTGGATGCAGGATCCTAGAAAGAATTGTTTGCATATCCATCAATGTGATCCCAGTGCACAGTACAGGAAAGGTTGGGGATCATTTAAGAGAAAGAGAAGATTGAATCTTTGTTATAGTTGCAGAATACCGAGACATCTTGCTAAAGAATGCCCTAGTAAAGGTCCTGGTTGCCTTTGTTGTAAAGCTACTGGACATGAAGTTTTGGATTTCCCTAGAATGATTGCTAAAGTTGAGAAGATGAACATGAAACAAGAAGACCATGAAGAAGGTCAGGAGAATAAGAATATGCTAGACCACAAAAAAGAATCAGAGACTATATTATTGCAGATAAAAGAAATATTGAATGATCACAAAGACATCATTTTATCAGAGATCTTAAAAGAGAAAGAGTGCATAGAAAAGAGAATAGGAGACTTCGACATAGACTGTGTATTGGATGCATAAACATAGGTGAACATTATGCCATAAAGTACTTGGGAAATTTTGGGAAAGCCTGCTATGATTCCATCATTGGGAGGAATAGGATTGTTTGAAGGAAAGATGATAAACCTATGTGTAAGACTTACTCATGTACCTATGAGTGCTCATGGCACATCGATAGAAGAAGAATTTGAGGTCATTAAGTTTGTTGAGAACAACACTCCCTTTTCACTTTTGTTGAGAAAGACTTGGATTGAGAGAGATCAGATCCGAAGGAAAGAAGAAGAGGAAGTTATAGAACAAAAAAATCAAGAATTAAGGGATTTCATGGCTAGGATAATAGCACACTTAATAGAAGAACAAGGTGACAAATCGAAGGAACTGAGGGCCAGAGACCTGGCTATTGAAGTTGAAAGAACACAAGAAGTCTTAAAGAACCTATACATGTAGGAGAGTAGAGCACCTGCTCCAGAAACAGTAAGAAAATAAGTATTACCCTTGAACCCTTTGAAATACCCTCAGCAGTGTGAAGTTACTATGTTAAGAGGAGATAAGAAAAAGAATGGAAAGAGGTGTTCGTGCTCTTTTCGTCAATGAGTGAGCAAAAAGCAAGCACTTACATGCCTACTTGGGCTCTGATAGGCATGACAGCTGTAATGCAAAAGGTTAGAAAGAAAATAGTAAAGGTATGAACAAGAGTTAAGCAAGAAATAA
>SNQJ01S0027546.1:18081-45579 GCA_010110895.2 Picea sitchensis | reverse complement strand
TACGCTCCACTCATTGCCAAGTGTACAGTTCCATCCAACACCATATCCAACGATACATCGTGTCAATCAGTCGTTTTACACCAAGGTTAAATTTAATCAATGCCAAAACAAGGTTTAAAACTATTGATCGCTTCATGAAATATCAACTGATCAAACAATATGTCCAAGCATCGTTTCAAAAAAATTAATCAACGTGCCCTCAAACCATTATTATTCTTCAACTTGACCTTATAATCTTACTAATGCATTCGTTTGTGCAATGAAATGTTTGCATTCCAAAGTTTCTAAAACATTGCAATCGAGAAATTCTCATGATATCAATGAGTCAAGAACCTATAACAATAAGAATAAAATCATATGAGATCAAAGCCATGATAACCTTGATAAGATCAAAATAAAACCAATAAATTTTGATGCTCACAAGCTTAGTAATCAAAAGATTCAAATGCGCAATGAAGGTAAGAATGGGCTTAAAAGACATAAATTTTAAAAACCTTTTGCAGTCATGCGATAAACCAATGGTCGAGTGTCCTTAGGAGAAATCAATAAAATACGACTACAGTCTAAACGATGAAAAAGGTATTTTCACACTTTCAGTTGTGAAAGTCAAATCAAAATCAAATTGCAATTGTCGCAAAAATGAAACAAAAGTCTAGAAGCACAATGCGACGATGATTTATCATTAACGAGACGAGAGGTGTAGGCAGCGTTTTTTAAGAGAAATTAAAAAATGATTTGGCTGCCAACAGGAAGCTGATCTCGTTACATAATTTTCTCTATCGTCTGGTTAATCTTCCATTCACTATAGAGAACATTATGGATGCCTCATGCATCTAGTTCTCACATCATTAAGCTATGTTGTCGGAGTCCACCATATGTCTCATGCTCTTGTTCAAAGGAAGTCTATCAACCTGTGTCGGCCACTCCTCAGAAATCTCGACTTTGCATGTTGTCCATACCCTCAGTTTGTCTCAGAATCACATGATACTTTGGTCTTATGATGCACCCTCACCCTACTTTCATCATTGATAGGTCACCTTGAACCCAACAATTGACATTTCATCATGGGTCGTTGAATGGGTGGTTTCATTTGTGTCTGATGCCAAGACATCTATTCACACTTTGGGATTCGTGCAGTGTCTTGGATGCCATTAGCCTTATTGGTGGCTTCCTCGCCTTTGTCATCAATTTTCATCATTGGATTCTATTCAGAGTGTATTTTTCATGTACCGCTTGCATTTGGCACATGTGAAAGACGCACAGGGTCGTTGGTTCATGCACATGTTCTTCATCCGATCTCCACCAAATCATGAAGCTCCTTCTTTGTTCCTCGTGCTGACTGATGAGAGATGCCTTAATGCTCTCCTTTCAGTGGGTCTCTTTCCATCTACTTCAGCTCATGTATTCTGGATATGAGACCTAGAGTTTTATGAGTACCTTGAGGCTTGCAATCATTAGTGGTAGGCTCTGTCGCCATTGACTGATGGGAATACATCAATGTCTCTTGATCAATGGATCTCTCAAGTGTTTGACACCAACTCCTTTATTCACATTTGTAGAGATCTACTCAGTGCCTTGATACCTACTTTCATCATTGGTAGGATGTCTCGTGTTTGTTAACGGTATACCTCAATGACCAGTAATCAAACGATGTCTCATCATGCTCGACCTCAACTCATTTATTTACATGATGTAGAATTTCACCATTGGTGGATTGTATTGAAGACTTGAAGATATCACTTTGTGGACGCAACTTTCCTGAGTTGTTGCTTCCATTTCATTGGACCAGTACCTATTTGAATTTAACGATCATGGGAGATTAGATTGTACTCCATGGTATACAGATATCTTCAGATTGATTTTGAGACTGGTTTCACTGGGCCTTGACAGTTATTGGCATGTAACCGCATTTATTCTTGCCTACTCATGGCCATGAACACTTGTTGGCATATTTTCCACATGGATCTACATTGTATTCTTGGCATCCATGTATGCAAAGTTAGTACATAATGTAATGAGCAATTAAGTTTGTCCAACTGGTTCTCTACCACTCCACTTCTGGGTTATTTATAATGTATTTCAGCCATTGCAGATACTCCTTTGATCTCACACATTAGGGGGCATCTGTTATAGCAAGATTTGCCTCACCAATGATATCTTGCATAGAGGGCCCTTTTCCATTTCCCTATGCAGACTTATCAACCCCTTTTTGATAAATCCGGAGCCAAAAATATATATGTTTCCACATATACGCTCCCTAACTGCTTTGCAAGATGCATATACACTTGCTTCTCCACTACAGCTCGTGTATATCGGGATTTGTGCCAGAAAATACAAAATGAGGTCAGGTTTCCATGTCATGACAAAATATATCCGATCTTTGGCCTTCCATATACTAGAAATGTCCTGACTTAGCCCTTTAGTTTCATTCTGGAGGCTATAAGAGCACAATTTTGAGCTATGGAAAAAGGAGGAGAAAGCATTCAACGTTGAGAGCAAAGTTACTCTGGAGAAATTACTTCGTATTGAGTCTGCATCCATTTGTCCCTCAAGTCTGAACACAGTGTTCATCCCCCAAGCTCTTTTCTTATTATCGAGAGGACCTCATTACCTCTTTGCTATGAGCTTGCCTTTGGTGGAGGATTGAAGTGGTGGAGACCCAGTTGGAAGGAACTTGGTTTCTTGGTTTCGACCCATGCCGACACGGAAGTCTGTAATGTTGATACTTCTTTTGATCAATTATTAGTAGAAATACTCCTTTCCTGTCCTATCGATATCTTGCAAATATATGATTATTATCCATGGGCATGTTTGCAATGTTTATTAATGGATTGTGCTATCTAATGTGCTAACTCATTTTATATATTGTCACTATATACTTTCATCGCTTGTTTGTTGAGAAATTCTTGCAGGTGTAAATCTTTGGGTCAAAGTGCTCAACGGTGGAATGACATCAAACGATTGGATCGAGGTAGGCTTATTCCTCATATTTAACATTATTTTATATAGCACATGTTGGAATTGAGTTGATTTCTGTAGTCAGACCTGTCTGTTGTGGTTTACCCTTGGCCATAGAGAGTTTTTCCCTTGTAACACTTAGATCTATGGGTGATCATGGGAAATGTTTTCCTCGTCCTAGAAGAGTATGACCACTTGAAAATAAATCCAGGAGAGACGGTACAACAGTTCTCAACTAGGTTTAATAAGGTGTATCATTCAATACCTGTGGATGTAACGCCACCTCTTGGTTTAGCTCAATTGCATTACCTAGATGCCTTTGATCCAGAAATGACATTGCAATTAAGAGAATAAAACACTGCAACCCTTGAAGAAATGAAAAAGGTTGCAGTTGACATAGAAGCTAATTTTGTGCACAAAAAGTCCAAGCTAAGAGTAGAGGAAAAGGCCATAACTGAAAAGAAGCGGATGACAAGTTCGGAAGTGAAACTAGACGTCCTGGCCAACACTATAAAAGAGATGATGCATAAAATTAGTAACAAAGGCGAAATTGATGTTCAAAGACATCATGTTCCATTGATTTCAGAGAAATAAAAGGTCATTGTTCCCAAACATTTTGCAGCTCACCCTTGGTACCATGGTTTGGATAATGATTCTTTCATGTATTCAATTCAAAATATAGTTGAATATGAAGTTCAAAATCAGAAGATGGAGGAAGATTCTCCTGATATGATATGCATGTTCAATGGCATTTCATCCATCGATGATCCACCCAAGCTTGATTGGTACGATGATGATTATACCTCATTGGATTTTTCAAAGAAAGAAACCACATATGATTGGGAGGAAGAAGATCATTTGCAATCCCAGTAGGACGATCAATCTGTACATGGAAATTATGACAGTAATGACCAAAGTGCAGAAAATATTTACCAAAGTGGACATACTTTACCCTTGTGCTTCTCTTCTTTTAAATTTTTGAAGGAAATTTATGAACAAGTGATAAATATCAAGGAAGGTGAATATTTTGATGAGATAGTGAAGGGTGTTAGTGTGGAGAAAGAGGTTATTTCAGATCCAAGATTACAATATCCAAGTTTATCTGATTTTCAAAGTCCATATGAAATTCTAGAGCTCGAAATAGAATTTGAAACACTAGAATGTAACTCAGTACCATTAGATTAAAATTCATTTCAAATTTTGGAGGAAAGTGCAGAAAATTTGCAAGAAAATGCAAATTGCCTGCCCCCTATGTTTTGCCTCACCCCTGAGAAAACATTACAAGAAGATTGCAGATAGTAAGAAAGAGGAATGTTCTAATGCATAAGTTGAGGAGAACAAGGATGGTACAGAAGATGATCCAGAAGTAAAGCCCCTTAATCTTTTTGAAGGCCAAATCTTAGATGAAACCCTAAAGCCTGAGACAGAAGATGAGCTGATCCATTTTGATTCACTACCTTTATGCTTTAATTATTTTCAAATTTTGAGAGGGAACCTTGGTCATATTTTGGTTGAGGATCACAGTGTAACCCATGAAATACTATCAGAACACATTCCATAGTCATCTAAAATATTTTATGACACTATAGCTAATATGTTGGATAGATTGTGTTTTCAAAGTCAGTTTTCATTTACCCCCAACGATTTCAAAAATTGTTATGATATGGATATGATCAGACAGTCAGCTACAGGGGTGTGTTCAATAGAAGTATCATTTCAAAACCCATCAAAAAATTTGCAACCATTCTAGGAAGTGCATGAAGATGCAAATAGCACAACTATAGCATCAAATCATGAAGCTGAGTTGGTTAAGTTTGAATATCAAGGAACAAGTCAGTTCTACCTTGATCCTATAGTCACCTATATGGAGAATTTTCTCACTGGAGAGACCCAATATATCTCTAGCATTACTTTGGTTCTTCAGGATTGTCGAGGTCTCTATTGTAAAGATCAATCACGTTTTCAGCAGTGGCCACTACACTTTGCATTTTTGAATCTATGGACAAAAGGTCAAGTTGCCTTTTTGACTATGCTAACAAGCAGTAAATAAGTCCATTGGTCTCAGCATCTACTTGATTGGCTTCATTGGAATTTTTGTATTATTTGATTTAACATGTTTTTTAGCAGTATAGGGTAGGTAGGAGAATGTGAATATGCTCAACATTTTGAGCATCTCTTTTTTAGCAGTGTTCATTTTGATTTGGTTTCAGTTGAAAGATCAAAACATGTACTAGATGCAGAATACTTTTGGGATCAGCCCAATGAATAAAGCACTGGTCTGCATGTTCAGAGTTCAATGGTTCTTGACACCTCCTGAAATATCTTCCATCCCCAGGTGGAGCTTATGTTGGGGTCCTATAATTATTAGTAACTTGATTCTTCGACTTCTGATTTGGCATTGCCCCTGTGATGAAGAATTTTGGCTCGGTTGACCCCTTTTTACCCTCCATCTGTTTCACCCGATCCTTCATCACTTTATTGCATCGTTCATCCACCTCTGCACCCTCACTCCCTTGCCCATTTTTCTCGTTGACCACAGCTTGCCCGCCACTCGTCCCTGCATGAATAAACAAACTTGGGATAATAAACGAACAATATTAAAGGGTTAGTGACATTTTCTAATGCTTGTTAGCGTGATAATGTTGTTTTAATAAGATAATCTAAAATAAAATAATGATTAGATTAATTAGTAATTAATTAGTAATTAGTAATTAACTTAGTTTAAATTAAATTATTGTTTAGGTTAATTTATTAGAATTGACATTAATCAAATAATAAAAAACATAATAAAAATATTAAAGAAAAATAAAATTAGAAATTATACAAACAAACGAAAAATTATAAAACATATAATAATTAATTAAAAAGGTCCAAGCTAAGAGCAGAGGAAAAGGCTAGAACTGAAAAGAAGCGGATGACACCTTCATAAGTGAAGCTAGACGTCCTTGCCAACATTGTAAAAGAGATGATGCAAAAAATTAGTAACAAAGGGGAAATTGATGTTCAAAGACATCATGTTCCATTGATTTCAGAGAAAGAAAAGGTCATTGTTCCCAAACATTTTGCAGCTCACCCTTGGTACCATGGTTTGGATAATGATTCTTTCATGTATTCAATTCACAATACAGTTGAAGATGAAGTTCAAAATCAGATGATGGAGGAAGATTCTCCTGATATGATATGCATGTTCAATGGAATTTCATCCATGGATGATCCACCCAATCTTGATTGGTACGATGATGATTATACCGCATTAGATTTTTCAAAGAAAGAAACCACATATGATTGGGAGGAAGAAGATCATTCACAATCCCAATAGGACGATCAATCTGTACATGGAAATTATGACAACAATGACCAAAGTGAAGAAAATCTCATGGTAAGTGGACATACTTTACCCTTGTGCTTCTCTTCTTTAAGATTTTTGAAGGAAATTTATGAACAAGTGATAAATATCAAAGAAGGTAAATCTTTTGATGAGATAGTGAAGGGTGTTAGTGTGGAGAAAGGGGTTATTTCAGATCCAGGATTACAATATCCAAGTTTATCTGATTTTCAAAGTCCAGATGGAAGTCTAGAGCTCGAAACGGAATTCAAAACACTAAAATGTAACTCTGTACCATTAGATTATAATTCATTTCAAATTTTGGAGGAAAGTGCAGAAAATTTGCAAGAAAATCCAAACTGCCTGCTCCTATGTTTTGCCTCACTCCTGAGAAAACATTACAAGAAGATTGCAAACAGTAAGAAAAAGGAATGTTCTAATGCATCAGTTGAGGAGAATAAGGATGGTATGGAAGCTGATCCAGAAGTACAACCCCTGAATCTTTTTGAAGGCCAAATCTCAGATGAAACCCCGAAGCCTGAGACAGGAGATGAGCTGATCCATTTTGACTCATTTCCTTTATGCTTTAATTCTTTTGAAATCTTGAGAGGGGACATTGGTTAGCTTGTGGTTGAGGATCATAGTGTAATCCATGAAATACCAGCAGAACACATTCCACAGTCATCTAAAATATTTTATGAACCTATACATAATATGCTAGATAGATTGTGTTTTCAAAGTCAGTTTTCATTTACCCCCAACGATTTCAAAAATTGTTATGATATGGATATGATTAGACAGTTAGCTACAAGGGTGTGTTAAACATAAGTATCATTTCAAAACCCATAAGAAAATTTGTAGCCATGTCAGGAAGTGCATGAAGATGCAAATAGAACAACTATAGCATCAAATCATGAAGTTGAGTTGGTTAAGTTTGAATATCAAGGAACAGGTCAGTTCTACCTTGATCCTATAGTCACCTATATGGAGAAATGTTTCACTGGAGAGCCCCAATCTATCTCTGGCATTACTTTGGTTCTTTAGGATTGTCAAGGCCTCTGTTGTAAAGATCAATCATGTTTTCAGTAGTGGCCACTACACTTTGCAGTTTTGAATCTATGGACAAAAGGTCAAGTTGCCTTTTTTACTATGCTAAGAAGCAATCAAGAAGTCCACTGGTCTCAATAGCTACTTGATTGGCTTCATTGGCATTTTTGAATTATTTGATTTAGCATGATTTTCAACAGTATAGGGTAGGTAGGAGAATGTGAATATGATCATCATTCTGAGCATCTCTTTTTTAGCAGTGTTCATTTTGATTTGGTTTGAGTTGAGAGATCAAAATAGGTACTAGATGCAGAATAATTTTGGGATCATCCTAATGAATAAAGCACCAGTCTTCATGCTCAGAGTTTAGTGGTTCTTGACACCTCCTGAAAGAGCTGCCATCTCCAGGTGGAGCCTATGTTGGGGTCCTATAATTATCGGTAATTTGATTCTTCGACTGCTGATTTCGCCTTGCCCTTGTGATGAAGGCTTCTATCTCAGTTGACCTCTTTTTCCCCTCCATCTCTCCTGATCCTTCATCACCCAACTACATCCCTCATCCACCTCTGCACCCTCACTCCCTTGCCCATTTGTCCCGTTGACCACAACTTTCCTGCCACTCATCACTGCATGAATAAACAAACTTAGAATATTAAATGAATAATATTAAAGGGTTAGTGGCATTTTCTAACGCTTGTTAGCCTGATAAAGTTGTTTTAATAGGATAATTTAAAATAAAATAATGATTAGATTAATTAGTAATTAGTAATTAACTTAGTTTAAATTAAATTAGTGTTTAGGTTAATTTATTAGAATTGACATTAATCAAATAATAAAAAACATAATAAAAATATTAAAACAAAACAAAATTAGAAATTATACAAACAAACAAAAAATTATAAAACATATAATAATTCATTAAAAAACAAGTTAAAAAACAAATTAAATAAAAAACATATAATAAAACATATCATATAAAAACAAAACAAATAACAAAACAAAACGTAATCAAATAAATAAAAACAAAAATCAAATAAAACATTAATAAAAACACACATTAATGCCCACAACTTCACACACATATCCCCAAATAAAACAAATCCACGGACATAAAAAATTCTGGATCCCCCCCGTGCTTTTCAAACTTTAACGGAGGGGTGGTCCGAAAAGTGGTATTGGGAGGGACACTTGTCACCTCCAGGTGATTTCGTACCACCCCCTCCCAATACCACTTACCACCTCAGGAGGGGTCTGGAATACCACCTACCCCCATGCAAAACCGCCCATCCAAAAACTCAAAACCGCCATTTTTCCAGTTCTGACCAGTCATCTTCTGAAGCGGATTCTGGGCAAACGAAAATGAATTTTGAAAAAAAAAAAGAGGTTTTTCTCTGTAATGGGATGAATAACAAAATAATATCTCATCGGTTTCACAGGTGCCACCATTGGGGAGAATCAAATATATCTTTCAGCCTCATTTTTCAGATTTTTGGTTCTTTCTGTTTCAGTCCTCTTTTTGCGGGAGCTGGTTCAGTGAGATGGAGACGAAATTCAAGAAACTGAAAGAGGTTTTTGTCCAAAACATGCACATATACAACAACCTCCTTCAGTTTTTTCCCATACGTCAGCAATGAAGAGAAACTATTGTTTGAGTGGACCCCATTTTTGCATAAATTCGACCCGTCTTTCATAGCGAATAGTTCCAGATTTTTGGGGATTTGTTGCTATTTTTGGCCGAGGTGGTTGAATACAACTTACTAAACTTGAGGGGGGATATCTCCTATTTACTGATGTGATTTTAATTTAAAAGGGTTGTTGATTCTGGCACCTAGGGAGGCTATCCTCTGTAGTATTTTTCTGATTCACTAGGAATACAAAGGGACTTTTTCATAGGATTCCTGTATGTTGACGATTGGTGAAGTTTTATTTCTTTGTTGAATGTGATTCTACTCAGTATTCATTATGTTTCACTCTTTCAAATTTTCAAAAGGAGATTTAATGCAGAATTTATCTCTGATACTCTGTGCAGTTCTTTTGAAAATCTAAATGTTCTCCTCTGATACTAAAATAAAGAAATTCTTGAATTCTTTTTTGTTGTAGTTGATTATCTCGTCTGTTCCTTCTCTACATCATTTTATTTCTAAAGGATCCAATGTCTGCATTACCTTTCCCTATGAAAATACCTTATAGACCTGTGTTTAATTTCAAACTTGCCACAGACCCCATAGCCCAATGGGTTTCTAAAGCAGTGATTCAGCCAAACACCTCAAATAAAAAACAAACCCATGTACAGTATAGCTAGCCTAATATCCTATTATAAAAAAAATTATATTTGACAGAGAGATCCCTCTCTGAGTCTTGGCGGGATAGATCCCCAACTCAAAGTGGTTTTGATGTTGCCTCTGTGACTGCCTCCAGAGCCTTGGGCAGATTACAGAGTGCTAATAGATGGAAAGTTTAGGGTCAAGAAATTTAACGGCCAAAAATACTAGTTATGGAAGATGCAGATGGAAGATTATTTATATTAGAAGGATTTATTCCTACCATTGGACGGAGTAGAAAAGAAGTCGATAGCCATGAAGGATGAAGAATGGGATATTCTTGATAGAAAGACTCTAGTAATGATATGGCTGAGCTTGGCAGCGTCGGTGAATTTCAATATTTTGAAAGAAAAGACAACGAAGGATTTTATGGACGCATTGGCTAAATTGTATGAAAAACCCTCAGCATCCAATAAGGTATTTTTGATGAAGATATTATTTAATATGAAGATCTCAGAAGGTGGGTCTGTTGCACATCATTTAAATGATTTTAATATGGTTACTAATAAACTAAGTTCTGTAAAAGTGGACTTTGATGATGAGGTCAGGTTTCTTCTAATCTTGTGCTCATTGCCAAAAAGTTGGAATGGATTAGTCATGGGTGTAAGTAACTATGTCTCTGGTTCAAATACTTTAAATTTTGATGATGTTGTTGGTGTTATCCTTAGTGAGGAAATGTGACGAAAAAGCACATGTGAGACATCAGGTAATGCGTTGAACATGGAGAGAAGGGGATGGCAAAAGGATAGAGGAAAGGGCCCAGGGAACCGTGGGAATTCTAGGAAAGGTAGATCCAAATCCAGACTTGGAAAGATAGAGTGTTGGAATTGTGGGAAGAAAGGAAATCTAAAGAAAGATTGTAGAGCTCCAAAGAAACAAAGAGATGGACTAAAGGAGAGAAATTAGGAAGAAAATGTAACAGGTGATGTGTTACAAGATGCTTTGATTCTTTCTGTAGATAATATTTGTGAGTCTTGGGTAGTAGATTTAGGGGCTTCATTTCATGAGACATTTCCATGTCGTGTATGATTTTGTGACTTCAAGTTTATCGGAGTCAGAGAACAAATTAATTAACTTCGACATTGTAGTGGTGAATCTTCACACCAAAAAATATTCAAGAAAAAGATATCAAGATGAGAAACACACCAGACACATCACACGAAAAAAAAATGATCTATTAGGGCTTGGCCTTGACCCTCGTATAGTCGCTAAAACATGAAAAAACTAACTGAGCTTGGCACTGGCTCTAGTCAAATTCCAAGTAACTTTCAAAATTTTACTCCTTACAATGCTCTTGCAAATTTAAAAAAAAGAAATTCACCCTCCCTCAAAGTAAAATTACTTTGAGTTACAAAACAAAGTTGTGAACCAATGTTGTAGAAATCTCCTCTCTGCTCGTAATATCTCGTGAGGGAATTTTGTCTTTGTGATGGCTCCCAATGTTCACCCCAAGATTGTGTTTGCAGATAAATAATGCAATGTATTAGGAGAAATGCTTCAACAACACAACAGTTTGAAGAAAATAAAGAAGAAAATAAGTCATAAGGCTAAATTAGATATGATTCGTCAAATTGCAGAAGAGGATCTCAATGAGTTAGATGCAAAAGGGAAAAAAATGTTGATTCAAAATCAGAACCAGATACTGAAAATCTTGGAATAATTGAGGATCATCAAACAGGAACCACCTTGCAAAACTTCTGAGAATTTGTATGATGAATAAAGACCAGTGATCTGCATACACAGCCATCAACATGATTTGCCTCCTCCATGGTTAGTATCACACTACATGCCATGAAATATCTGACTTGAAGAATGGGCTACATCAAACAAAAAATTGAAGAATTCTCTTATCATGACACAGATATGGCAAGGCCACCTTTCCACATGCCTTTCCACACGCATTTCCACAAGAATTTATACATTAATTTAATGTTATTACACCTTCACACACAGAGATTGATACCCGCAAAAAATGCAACTGTCAACTATTTGCGAACTGTTCACCTGTCACAATACATTCGCTCCAAGCTAGAGAAAAAATTATGTTTCACAATACTTGATGAAAAATGATTTCTAGGAGTCTCCGATTCAATTGCAGGCTGTCTAGGATTCAAATAAAAAAACGTGTTTCTCTAATTTACTGATGGAGTATGTAATGTAAAACATAATACATGAAAAGTTTTGAATTCTAACTATGATCTATATTGTAGATAGTGACTCTAAATACAACCGACTAACAAGTATCCGCACGCTGAATGAAAAAAATGAAATCTAGGGCGGTTCTTTACAACACTTGTATTCTTATTCCACAGACATCTTATCATGGTAGAAATGGAAATTATTCTAACCCTTCAAAGTTTACAAGTGGAAGAGATGCAAATCCTCTGGAGAGCAATCATAATTTTCTGAATTACTATGGCACAATTAAACAATCTGAACCAATTGACTTCTCGACAAAAGGAAAACAACAAGAATAAATTTGTACCTATGTTTATAAATTCTTGAAGTGGAATACTTTGGATAGGTGATACAGGTTGGTAAGCGATGAAATAATTGCAGAAACAAAAAAAAAATTATTTTCCCTTTTAAAAAAAATGAACAATAGTTGACCAATTTACTGATGGAATACGCCCATGTTTTTCCTTGGCCTATAGAGTTGGAATATCTTCCTCTGATCAGCTAATATTCTCTTTAGTTCAACTGCATTACTAGAGCTCTGATACCACAATAATGAAATAATTGTCCTCAGACACACACTTTTATTAAATAGGAAAAGAAATTACATATGAGAATTTGCAAGAGTTTACACCCAAACACCTCAACACTCTTGCAATGAGCTATATATAAGATAAATGTTCTAACTAAATCTAGTTATGGATCACTCATTAAATAAACAAGTGTCCATTTACAATAAATGATATCTTAACAATCTTCTAACTATACTCCTAATTTAGATCCTAAGATACGACACCTTTCTAGAGTCATATCTTTTACAACAATATTCTATTTCTAAATGTTTCCATTTATTAATCAAATATTCTAGATTATTAATTTAATATTCTAAATTAATAATCATTCTATTCTAACTTTTAAACCGTGATATTTGTATTTTGGATCATCTAACACATCACTTGCTTTAATTATTTTGTTGCATATCTTCAGTATTCATGTATTCAACAATGTCTTCTATAATCATATTATGCATTGATATACACAAATAAAATGTTCAGTATATTTACACTTTCAAAATCAAAATTCATAATTTCTTAGTCTAAGAAAAAAATCTCAGGGGTTTACTGATCCAAAATGGATTTGAAATATTTCTTCATCCAAACTTTGTAAAATAAAATTAGAAATTTTACAATAAAAAACAAACTTTAAGAAAAAAGGCCCAAACGCATCAAGAAGGTGAAACACATTTCCTTAACAATTGGAATTCTAGGGAAAATATATTAAATAGAATGCTTGCTTAGTTAAAATAATCCAACGAAGAAGAAGAACATTGGAGGATAAATAATATTGGAGGAAGTAGTAGAAGAACATAGATCGAAAAGGCAATCCACTTGAATATTGGAGGATAAATAATCCATTGATCCTATCCATGCATGAGCAGAGGATTGTCCATGAGACAAAGGTATTTGCAAAAGGATGCTAGCAAGTAAGAATTCTCAAAATCTCATTTGAGAGTGCATGCTCATCCTTTTAATAATCTCCTCATCAATAATAAATCCCAATTAACGTCGGTTTTCCAATTTGGTTCTCCAGAGTAAACTTTTGATTTGTCCATGGAGTATTTAGTTTCTTGGCACTAAATGTCCTTCTCTTTGTGCTTGTCTAGTATGGTTATGGCTACAAATATTTGGATTTAAACCAAATTGGTGTGCTTGATGGTGCTCAACTACATTTCTTATTATTATTTTATGATATTTGGTACACTCATTTGAATGGTGAAGAAAGCCTTGTTTTTCCACTTTCCCTTTCTTGTGAAAGCCTAAGACATCATATGTTATAGCACTAAATTGATCTATTATTTTTTTGGTTTATTAATTAACATTAATGATTCGAATAATTCCAACTAGATTAAGCTACATATTAATTTCATATTGGTTGAATTGTGGAGGATCTCAAACACCCTTTTATTGTGCCTCTAATCATTGTGAATTTTACTTCCCATATTTATTTTGGTTTGGAATCATTGGGCACAAGTAACTGTTAGGAAATATACTTCCACACTAACCTAATAGGAAATAAAAATACATAATTAAAGAAGAAAAATAAATGACAAAGAAATCACATCGTGCATAGATATTTTACCCTAAAAACCCAACTCGGGAAAACCAACTTTCCTTGAGCATCTTGCTCTCTTGTTGTCTTATTCAGGAAGAATAAAGAGTTACATGAATAACCTTTGTATACACCTAATAAAAAATCTCCATCATACTCTCTTCCTTTACACAAGAACAACCCTATAGCCAATTTGTCTTACATCTACATGACCAACAACATGAAAATATTGATCTAACGATTTACGATTAGATTTTATAGTATTAAAATACACCATATTTATAGGATATAAAGTAGAAACAACCCTAAATAATGGCACCCAAAAATGGTTACATATCAATGTAGATCATTGGTTACAAATCCGAAGAACCTAAGGATTCTATTACAGTTGAATACCAGTGGGATTACTAGTCAACCTCGAGTCACTCTTTAGTCAATTCCCACTTGACCTCCTAAGAACCTCTTGTTGGAGGACCTTTAAAATTTCTTGTTGATCACTTCAACCTTCGACTTGAACATTGACTTGAATTTCAATGCAAATAATATAACAACCCAACATTCTCCCACTTATTCTATTGTTCATTGAAACAAGAGAACATGAAATTTTGTTCACAAACCTAGGGAAGCAATGCCCATTGCTTCTCTACACCAGGATAACTTCACAACATTATTTTTTCTAACACATGTCTACTTCATCCAAAATCACCTTTTTTATTTCCACCATTTCTCTTATTAAATGGTATTGTACATCAATATGATTCATCCTATAATGATAAGCTAGGTTTTTTTCTATAAATATCGTTCTTTGACTGTTGAAATTTATCTTGATATCTCTTTACTCAAACTAGATCCTTGAACATAGTCATTGAAGCTATAGTTTTTCTTTTATTCCATGAGTGGGTGATATGTATTCATATTTTGTTATATACAAGGCTACGAATTCTTGTTTCTTACTCATCCAGTTAATTTCTCCACTAAGCATCTTGAACACATATCCACTAGTTGACCTTCATCAATCCATATCTCTCACCCAGTCGGTGTTGAAAAATCCATGTACATGTACTTCACTGTTAGCTTAAGTTTTCCCTTGGTATCATATAGCATATAATTTTGTGCCACACAAATACCTAAACACTATGTTGAAAATTGTCCAATGCTCTTTCCTAGGTATCAATATGTATCTTCTCAACACTCCATTACATGAGAAATTTATGATCAAGTGAAAACCATCACACGCATCAGAATACCAACAACACTTGCATAGGGAACATGTGCCATGTCATCTATTTCTTATTGTGTCTTTGGACATTGTTTGTTGGCCCTTGGTTATGGAAGAAAGTGAATATTAATGAAGAAAGGCGAAGTATGAACTGCACGGAAAGCAAATTGACTGAGAATGGGTCGAAGTGATCAAAGAAGTAGAAAAGAAGGAGTGAAGTAAGGTAAAAAGATTCGTCGAATGAGAAGATTGAGGAAGACAGATCAGCAAGGAAGAGGGATTTTGGACAACTCAACAAGAAGAAAAAGACACCAATGGATGCTATGGAGCACCTCACAGGAAAGAAGGAAAGACAGGTTGGCGAAGCCTTGAAAAAGTGGGTCAAGTTTACCTAGGGTTTAGACACCTAGGGTTTTGGAAGCTAGGGTTTTGACACTTAGACATTGATCTAAGGTTGTATGAGAGGCATTGTAATGTATAAATAAAGGTCTAGGAGAATCAATAGGGTTGGTCAATAATTGGTTCGCAATTGTGGGTTAAGAGAGTGATTATTGTTGATTGCATGAGATAAGCATTGTGTTGTGAGAATACTTTTGTATTGTAAGACCTTCGGCTGGGTGCGAAGATCAACCTTGCAGCTAGGTGCACAAGGAGAGGAGAGAAGAAGAGAAAGAGAGAGAGATATGCAAGCTAAGTGCATAGATAGAACTGTATGTTTTAATCTAATATATCAAGAAACACAATTGTGCGGACGTAGCCCTAGGGAGAGGGTGAACCACATATATCTTGTTGTTATCTGTGATCGATGTTGTGTTATTTGTTCTCTATTATATTGTTGATGCATTGGTGTGATAGATCTAAGATATAACTTGTGAAGTAGGTTTAAGTGAGATAAAGAATAGATAAACCTCTATGTGTTGTTGCCTTGGTTCCACTTTGCATTTCCTCTGGTTGTAGACACATGTGTCCTACAACCCCCTATTGATACTTCAGGTGAGAATGCATCTGCTCCACAGGTGTTGCCGAAAGGGCTAGTAGTTATGGATTATTGGTGTGCCGTTAGAGTTGAACCCTGGGTCTGCCCCTGCCCCAACAAATGGTTTCATTACCGGGACGGATATCTTATTGAGGGAATGTCAAGGTGGTTTCCATTGAAGACAAATATTTAGAAGTGGATAGAATAACAAGAAAAGGACTTCACTGAAGCTCAGAATAAGAAACCTAGCCTTAGTACAAAGGATTGGTTTGGAAGGTATATCTTTACTGATATACACAAGATTTTATTTGGAGGAATTCATAAAGAGAAATATGAGTGGTTAGCTAGATTAGCAGATACCTAGTTTGAGATCATATCTAGACCACCTGTGGTTTGGACGTCGGTGCTAATCAAGAAGGTCAAGAGATTTTATAATGTCATGTCAAGAGCAGTAGATCACTGGTTTGATATGACCACTGGAGGGTATATTATCGAGTTTTCTATCGACAGAGTAGAGGCATATATCCAAGAAGAGAGATACTTATTTAAGGGACCTAGAGGAAACTTTTTACACTTTTTGAAGTTGGCGATCAAGATGCTATTGCATGAGAAGAAAATCTTGAGAATACAGTAGTTGGTCATATCGAAAAGCTAATGTTCAATAACTCAGACAGCGACAATGACACAAAGGTTGGACATATGCACAGTGGGATAACCTTCAGAGAGGTTCCTCTAGTGAACCTATTTGAGAAGATCCATGAACCACTGGCACATGACGAAGGGTTCTACAGTGGATAATAAGAAGAGTTATTGAACGAGGAACATTCAGGGTCCACTAGGGCAGGGGAAGAGAAGACTAAATAGCCTCTCCGAGAAGAATCAGAAACTTCAGGAACTGCACCGACCGTTGAAGTAAGTACTATTACTCCTCCTATTATTTTAGTAGTGTTAAGTAACCATAGTAGCCAGAGTTATCAGAGCACTCAAAGAACTATTACCAGTAGTTCAACACATACTCATTCAAGCACCTTAGGAAGATCTATGGAAGATGAAGTGAGTCTACCTATCTTTAGAGGATATGGATCTGAAGATCTTGATCAACACTGGTCCTTATGCGAAGCTTTATGGAGTATTAAGCAAGTCAGTGATGAAGTAGTTAAGAGTGCTCAGTTTATTACTACCATGAGAGACCGTGCATTGAGTTGGTACATGAAGTTTGTTAAAGGAGTTGCACAAACATAAAAAGTTGAACGATATTATGACTACATTGAGTGAAAAAATCAAGAAACCCAAGTCAGAGTCAAAGTGCATTATAGAACTGAAAGAAATCAAGAAGAGAGTAGTTTAACCTGTTTGGGAGTTTGATCATAGGTTTAAGACCTTGACAGGCCGTTTGAGTTTTCAGATCCCATATGAGAAAAACAAGGAATGGTTCATTGCTTCCCTCCTACCACACATCAAAGTTCCTCGGATGCAACAAAAGGTTGCTTCACAGGATGAGGCATTGGAGATTGCCATGAAGCTAGAATCAACCCCTATGGGAGAATCCAACTCAGGTATGAGTCACCTGACTAGCCTATCTCTGCAGGTTTAAGATATGAAGAAAGACAAGGGAAAAGATAAAAGAGAATACATTTGGTGTATCAGATAAAAATCAAAGGGCCATGAAAAGGAGCATTGTCCCCTTTTTAATCAGTACTTAACATCTAGAGCTCTGAGCCCTTTGAAGCAGGTTACTCTACCCTGGTGCGAGGTATGTAGAAATAGAAATCGCCCTGGTGAATGTTATTACATGAAAAAATATGTCTATACCCGTACCAATCTTTACTACACATTCTATAAATATGTGGGGCATGATGAGAAGGACTGCAGGGCTTATGACCTCATGCATGAAAGGTCAAGATATACATATAGAATTTAAGGAGAGATGCAATAGGAGGGAAATACTACGCAGTTTAATTCCCCATGAAGAGGAAAATTCAACCCTCATGGTGGATTGAGTGGAAGAGGATGAGGAGGAGGCATGGGTTGAGGTCAAGGTCAGATCATTTGTTATAACCACACACATCTAGGACACTTGGCAAGGGACTGTCAGAAACCTTGTACCACTTGAAGCTACTGCAACTCATTTGAACATGTCATTGAATATTGTCCCATGTTGTTAGCCAAACTTCAGGAAAAATGAGGAGGAAACCAACAAGTACAACTAATCTCAGCAGAACCTCACGGGGAGGATCCCAGAGTTGTTTTTATCACAAAATACTACAGAGGGATTAAGGGTTAGAAGAGCTATAGAGAAGACACAAGTGTTTGATCCAAGGAAAGAAAAGAAGAAGTTTGAAGAGGAAATAAGATAATTTGGAAGAGACTAGGCTTCTTCATCAAAGACACATCTAGAAGTAAGAGAATGTGAGATGCCCTTGGCATTCGATCAGTCCACTGCCCTTGGATATGGAAAAGAGGTAAGAAAGCTCATCAGTTTCTTATATACGTTCATTGATTTGATTAAGGATGAAAGAGTTGTGCAAGAATTACAATACTTGATCAGACAATATGAGATAGGGAGGGTAGATCCTCTTCTAAATAGAGCAGTACATCAAGTATCCATAAAGATAAGGAAAAACAAGGAACTACACCTTAATGCTCAGATTGGATACTATGACATAGATTATGTGGTCCTCGACTTGGGATCATAAGTCAATGTTATGATGAAGCAGACTTGGGCATTGATGGGAAAACCTAAGTTGATTTACTCCCCTATCAAGCTCAGGATGGCTAATCAGAAAGAAATAAGCCTGTTTGGAATACTACAGCATGTCTCTCTAGACCTCGATGGGGTGAGGACGTTTGTAGACTTCGAAGTAATTGAGATAGTTGATGATAGTTGTCCTTATCCTGTGTTGTTGGGAATTGTTTGGGCTTTCAAAAATTCGACTATGGTTGACTTAAATAAAATAAAAATGACATTTGAGGGTGATGGCCTTCAAGTCATTGCACCTCTTGATCCTGATGAAGGTTCCAGATACATAGAACCCATCAGAGAAGAAGACCATGCTTACTGGAGAATATATGTATAAATTGATAGCAAGGCAACATGATTACATTAATTCTACAATAGATGGGAACTTAAGCTGGCGAAGTGACAATGCATGCTCATCAAATTCAAAAGAAGCACTGGAGAGCTGGCAGAAAAAAATGTATGAATTTTCTGCGCGGAGGTGTGCTATATTGACCAGGGAAGTTTGTTGGACTAGCACAGAAGTAAACAATCTTCCCACATTTGATGGTTTAAATCATTTAGAAACATTGTTATCATAATTTGAAGAAATTGTACCAGTACAACAACAACTATTGGCACTGGATGAAGCCTTGAAAGAAACTCCAACAAGATGGTGGGGAACACAGAAGAAGAACACCACGGAGTGGATGTAATGTCACACTTTGATGACAGTGCACTTTTCAGAACAAGCCGAAGGGTGTGAAGTCCGATACATAGGTCAATGTTTTCCAAAGGACAATGTGTGAAGTTGTGAGGAGGCCTGGAGAAACATTCCTCATAAGTAGTGGGTGCATAAATTCATTAACACTTTGGACACAACGCCTATCAATTGGTATCGTCAAGAAGAACTGTGACTCACCACTTCTGATTGGTACGGTATGACTCAGATATTTGTAGCTACATTTTTATTTAAAAGTTATTACCCCATAGTAGATCAGGCTTTACAAGTTGTAAGACAGAAAGTCTTTGAGGAGGCACCTAACCTCCCTTTGGAGCAAGAATAAGATGAATGGATTGTGCCTCTTAAAAAAATGCAAGGTTTCTACAATATCAATGTTGATGAAGATGATGATCCTAGGAATGTGAACATCGTAGAAACATAAGGACAGAGAGACTTAGAAGAACCAAGGGTTGAAATACCCTTCATTGGACAGACAATCAAAATCAATAAGTTTAATATTGTGACAGAGCAAGCACCTAATCTCACAAACATTGAAGATTATTGGGATGATGCCACTATTGATAAGATCACATAACTACTGCATGAATATCAGGACTTGTTTCCAACCAAGTTCACAAACATGGATGGCATTAAAGGGCCCATGGGAGAAATGAAGATCCCCTTGAAACCAGATGCAAGGCCATTCAAGTAGAGACCCTACAGACTAAATCCAAAATATAAGCAGAAAGTCAAGATTGAATTACACAGAATGTTGGAAGTAGGAATCATAGAACCTATTGAAGAATCATAATGGATTAGCCCTATGGTGGTCGAGGATAAGAAGACAAAAGAGATCAGAATTTGTGTAGATTTAAGGAAGCTGAATGATGCATGCTTACATGATCCATTCCCTACACCGTTTACTGATGGAGTGTTAGATAGTGTGGAGGACATGAATTTTACTCCTTCACAAATGGATTTTCAAGTTATCACCATATCAGGATTGCTAAGGAAGATCGCCATAAGACCACAATTGCAATATAATGGGCTTATTTCTAGTACACAGTGATTCCTTTCGGATTGAATAGTGCACCAACCATCTTTTCTAGGGTGGTGGTCAAAGCATTCAAGGAATTTTTACATAAATGTTTGGAAGCATATTTTGATGATTGGACTGTTTTTAGCTTATTGAAAAATCATATTGAATGTTTAAGACTAATGTTGGATAAGTGCAGGAAATGTTAGATTTCCATGAACCTAAAGAAGTGTATATTATTTCACCCTTTGGAGTGCTACTAGGCCACATTGTGTGTAAGTAGGAGTTGCTGGTAGATCCTTCCAAGATTGCAATCATTGTTGATTTACCTCCTCCTACTTCAGTTAGAAAGATACGCACTGTGCTAGGACATACTGAGTACTACGAAAAGTTCATAAAGGTTTATGCACAGATAACATAACCCATGGAAAATATTTTAAATAAATATTGTCAGTTCCAATGGTCAGAGGAATGTCAGCAGATCTTCGACACACTAAAATAGAAAATGGTCACTGCGGCTATTCTAGTTTTCCCAAACTAGAGTAAGGAATTCCATGTGCATGTCGATGCTTCATATATTTCATTAGGAGCAATGTTAGCACAACTAGGAGTAAGAGAAATTGACCATCCATTATCCTTTTCCAGAAGAAATCTCTCCACAACTGAGATAAATTACACTACCATTGAGAGAGAAGGTTTAGCCATGGTGTACGCGCTACAGAAGTTTCGACACTACTTGTTGGGAGGAAATTTTAATATGTTCACTAATAACTCTGCGCTGAAATACCTGGTCAATAAGCCACTGTTGGGGGGGAAGAATATGCAGGTGGCTACTTTTATTCTAGGAATATAATTTTGAGATTGTGGTCAAGCTAGGGAGAATGAACAAGGGACCTGACCACTTGTCTAGGTTAGAACATGGAGATGAACCTACCAGTATGGAGGATACACTACCAGATGCACAATTTCTAGCCATCAGAAAGGTTGATGATCACTTCACCGAGATAGTCTGGTTCCTATCAACAAGAATGGAACCCCGTGAATATATAGTCACTCAGAAGAAACAATTAGTAGTTCATGCTGCAGATTTTTCACTTATAGCTGGACAACTATATAAGATGGGACCTAATGAGATCTTGAGGAGATGTGTTATGGAGGAAGAAATACCACTGATTTTGGCAGAGGCACATGAAGGCATCGTATGAGGACATTATGCAAGAAAAGAAAAAACGTAGAAAGTTATTAGAGCTGGCCTATGGTGGCCCACTTTACACAAAGATGCTAAGGAATACTACAGAGCCTGCAATGTATTCCAAATATTTGGGAAACCTTATAGAAGAGATGAGATTCCTTTAGAACTGTAGCTAAACTTATAGGCATTTGAGAAATGGGCAACTGATTTTGTGGGACCTATCAACCCACCAGGAAAGTGCATAGGAACTCAATACATCATCACTGCGATAGAGTATTTGACCAGATGGGTAGAAGAAAGAGAAGTTAAGGACTATAGTGCAACTACAACTATGCAGTTCATATTTGATTATATCATAACCCGATTTGGATGCTCAAAGATCCTTATGAGCGATCAAGGTACACATTTTATTAATAAGACCATTGAAGACCTGACTCAGGAATTTCCAGTCCACCATCAGAAGAGAACTCCATACCAACCACAAGCGAATGGTACAGTCAGAGATTTCAATAAGATCTTGGAGATAACACTGATGAATATTTGCAGTGTAACATGGATGATTGGGATTTGAGAGTACCGGTAGTGTTATGGGATTATACACTAGTACATTTGGGTCAAATTTCGATGACGCATTCAACACAATTTCCACTTTATATTGTTGGGAGAACGACAAACAATGGACCCCGACAAACGTCGTTTCACATGACGTCTCTTTTCCGACGACATTGAAGGTATAGATACTAGGAAAGTAACATTGAAGGTAGTCATTTCTAGTTGGAGGAAGATCTGCATCACAAGTGCAGGACAAAGTGGGAAAGAAAGTAACATGGAATATTATTGATTCTAGTTTCCTAAATTGCAGATATAAGTGTCTGAATATATATTTCTCTCTCATATTCACAAGAAAAACAAAACAATAAATATTAATGTATGTAGACAAAATTTTCCTACACCATATAAGATACAGTCTACATAGAATACAAATTCATTTGTGTATGTTTTTCCTTATAAAATCTTGGGATATATGACTGGAAATGGAAGTTCTTACACTTGATTTACTTGGACGAAATTCCTGGTGGCGTCTCTGCATAAGTTTACTCTGACCTGCCTGCCCTCCATTAGACATTTGAAGACTACGAGCATGAACTCTAGCCTGGATTGTAACAAGGGTTTGCATACACCTCAGTGTTTCAGTTTCCTGCTTTCTCACGATATGTCCGTGAACCAATGCCTGCAATTTCACTAAACCCTTGAGAGCAGACATTGCTTTCCTTGCCTGCAAATTTTAGTTTCCAGTGTCAGACTCATGATTTTATCATATTTACCATACCAGTATGCAATTAAAAACAACAATAGTGTTAGCACAAAAAATGTATCCTCTGAACGCCGTCTGAATCCTAATAGTTGCATATTCTTCTTCGCTGTGTTCTTTAGAGATGAAGGAAAACCCACTGCTCGTTAACCGCACAACAACTGCTGCATGGGCAACTGCAACAGTTGCATCTGCTATTGCAGTTGTGGCAAGTAAGACAATTTCTTTGTTAGACCGGGTCTGGTAAAGAACTTCTTGAACATACTCCAGAAGAAATCTCCCTTATGGAATCTATTCGAGACAGAGTTTGCAGTCGGGTGGAAACAAGGAATCTTGTGACCTTGCTACATAGAGTTTTGTGCAAGAGCATTGGGGAATGGGTGCCCAATACAGAGACATCAAGAGAACTGGCAGAATTATCAGCAAAATGCCTTTCAATCTCATAACTTTTTCCCTGAGCACAAAAGAAATAGTTCAAAAGGCTCTGACGCTCTTTACAGTGAGATTGAGAAGAAGCTTAAACTACAAGGTCTTGAAGAAAATGGTAAGGACCTTGAAACTTTCAAGAAAATTGTCAAAGCTATGCAACTTAAGAGCCTTCTACAGTCTACAAAAGATAGGGACATGAACCAAGATCAACAATCCAACTTTCTTCAGCACAATAGACTGAATGATGTTGACCATTCATCTAGAATGAGGATCTTCAATGAAGCAAAATTGTTTTCAAGACAAAGAGAAATGCAACGTAATCTTGCAAGACCTTTTGAAGATCCTATAGTTGTAATGAAGCCTGCCAAGCTTCTTAGCAAACTAAAGCCTACAAGAACTTCAAGGATTCTCAGTAATAATCGTGAGAAAGTGCGGTATGGATCATCGCAGATTGGCTACAAAAAGCAACGGCAATAGAGTTTCCAGTCCTAGTAACAATACATCTTTAAATCATTTTGGCAATGAGATTGCTCCGAATGTAAGGCAAAGATGACAGTGCATGGAAAATGGGGCTTTACAAAGAGAATGTAACATGAGGAGACCTCGGACCTCATTGTCTCCTCAAACTGCTACTAGAACAACCCAATCTTCTTCTCCATCGAGCACTGTAAAAAGTCCAAATTCTTCAAGCCCAAACAAACAAAAAGTTACCAAGCCTGAAATGGAAAAGAAGGCTAGGATTTCAAGAAGCCTAATCAAGGAAAGGGACAATGGAAGAGGTTCTCCAGGAACACAGTCTCCAAAGCCTGCAAGACAAGTTGCTAGCAGAAAGATATGATCAGGCAAAGAACATAGGTCTCCTTGCAATAAGGAAAAAATGAAGGAAGTTTATGCACTGGAATCTGATGAAAGTGAACTAAATCCAAGATTGAATAATCCCCTGGTAGATGAGACTTCCCAGCGTTCAGACAGTAACAGAAGTACCATATCTAATTTAGATTTGGAGAAACCATCTTCTGCAAAAATCAGAGAAGATGATAACTGTGAAGCAGAAAGTAATTATCTTAGAGGAAAAGATTTAGATCGCTGCGAAAAATCATTGGTCCCTACAGAGATTCCTGAGCATCCAAGCCCAGTGTTTGTTCTTGATCCATCGCTCTATAAGGAGGATTGTTCTCCACCTCCAATTGTGAAGCGTTCCATCACATTCGCAGAGGAGGAGACTAAAACTTATGATGACTCTAATATTGGCAACTGGAATCATCTGGGCTTTTTCAAAAGGCAATGCCAATTATATGAACCCCTTCTTGTTACTTACAAGATGTTGAATGATTCCAGAAATGGGATCCAGCAGCCAGAAATAGATTCTATAAAATCCCTTTTGGAACTCGATGGTCTACACTCTGGAATTGATAAGCCCAATCCTGAATATTGTTATATTGTAGACATCCTCCTAGCTTCAGGACTGCTAGCATATACCGAAACATATACCGTGGTGTTCCGTTCCTTTGGTTTTCCAGTTGATCCCCAGCTTTTCTTTGTCTTGGAAAAAAGACACTCAAATTTATCACCATCAAAGCCTCAAGATGGACATGATTCTCGCAAGAAACCCAAGATAGAAAAGATTAACCGTCGACTAATATTTAATACTGTCAACGATATCCTATACAAGAAGTTGTCTCCTTATCTGCATCTACAACCATGGATATTCTCTGCAAACAAAATTCCACGAAGGAGACACGAGAGCTTAAAATGAAAAAGGAATAATTATAAAAGTAAATTGCGCTATTGCAATCGCAGGATGACACGGGAACAACATCACTCGTAGAACTTGATTCAGAAGGAGAATCTGCTGTAGAATATTTGATGGTTAGAGATCGGACTAAAAAGTTTATACAACCAATACATGGAATTCTTCCTATTGTGACCAAGATCGAAAAGGTTCGGAGCCTAAAATTCCAAATCAAGTTTGTAAAAACTTAGAGGGATCTTATCAGTCCCACATCTCCTACCCAACTTCTGTTCCATGGAACCACTGATGATAGTATTCAGGGCATTGTAGCGAAAGGATTTCAACTTCCACCTGCAGATAAAAGAAATATGTTTGGACAAGGTATCTATTTTGCAACGGATTCATCAAAAAGTGCTCAGCAAAATCAAACGCAAGGACAACACAAGATCTATCCCAGCTGAAAATACCCCACTTGTCAAAATGATTAGTAACGGTTTAAAGAGTCGGCAGTGCACCTATCAGTCGCAGAGTCCGGAGAAGGCCAACCGTTTCATATTTCTCAAAAAGAAATTTCTTTTTATTTCTTGTAACCACTGAGTTATGTAACGGATTTAGNGGAGGATGTAACAAAAGGGGGGGGGGAGTGGGGGATGGATTGGGGAAAACCTCTTTCGAAGAGAGGCTCTTTTTGTAAGCCGAGTTATTTTGTAAGCCAAGAATGGAGTAATACAAAATACATATTTACTTGAGACTGTGAGATTCATCACGGTCGATTCTTTCAGTATGTTTTCCCTGTTGTCATTATTGTTTATCTCTTCCTCTTTCAGCTGTGTTAAATTTGTTTGGAATTCATTTTATATGCTCCTTACCCACAATTGATATATATGTGTTGTTTTCTATGGTGACTGATCATAATTCATTTAAGATAAGCGCTCTGCATCTAGTTATCAGCCTTCGTTTGTTTTCCTAAGTTGTAGTGAAAATTCATCCTTGATAGATGCTTTCACTGTGATGGCCTTTGCTTTTCTTTTTCTGCTACCGCATCATGATTATCAATTGCTGAAAGATAGACTTACTTTGCCTCATTTTCCGCAAGTGTATACGATCACTGATATTATCTCCTTTCTTCGGTTTTCACTTGACTCCATGCCCAATGGACTATTTCCTTGGTCCAACCCCCAAACTTTAAAAATTCAAAACCATCATTTACCCATAAATCTGCCCACCATTTCACGCTTACTGAAGATTATATTGTGACATTGTTTGAGAGATCCCTCTCGGGTTGGGGGGGTAGCTTCCAATACAAAGTGGTTCGAGGTTGCCTCGGGATTGATTTGCATGCAACCCAAATTCAGTTCCGAGTGACAACACTATGTATGAAAAACATTCTTGGCCAACCTCTCGTCTATGAAAGAAGCAAGAAACCATGTAGCCTCCAATCCATCTCGGTTTGGGTTATGTGACACACGGAGTATAGGCCAGTTAACCATAAACAAGGAGCTAAGTTGTTAACCTCACAATTTTTCTATTAAAATGCCTACAGTTAAAGTTTAAAGAAGTCAAGCAATACTTGCCTTCAATTATTTGAAGGAAAACTTGAACACCAAATTCAAACCCTCCAAAATGTTCTAATTCCAATAACTGTTGATTATCTATATCTGTTTCATAAAATGAAAATTTACAAAGCATAATGTGACTGGGTGCAAACTGGCACTCCCACAAATACAAATATGAGTGAAAATACTAACATAAATTTTCTGGAACTAAGCTCAAATAGCACAGATGAAGTTCAAATAATTGAAGAAAAGACGAGAGTCATTCACTATAAAACATACTCATGAAAATCCACATAAACCATAAAAGAGTTGGAGACACATACACCCATAAAGTTGGAATATTTATATCAGAAGGATCTATTCCTACCATTGAGTGGAGTAGCAAAGAAGCCGACGGCCATGAAGGACGAAGAATGGGAGATTCTTGACAGAAAGGCTCTAGGAACGATACGGCTGAGCCTAGCAACGTCGGTGTCTTTCAATATTTCGAAAGAAAAGACAACGAAGGGTTTGATGGACATGTTGGCCAAATTGTATGAAAAACCCTCGTCGTCGAATAAGGTATTTCTAATGAAGAGATTATTTAATATGAAGATGTCAGAAGGTGGGTCTGTTGCAGATCATTTAAATGAATTTAATACGGTTACTAATCAACTAAGTTCTGTAAAAGT
>SNQJ01S0027546.1:0-18071 GCA_010110895.2 Picea sitchensis | reverse complement strand
GCTGGGGGGTCTGGGGGCAAGCGGGCCCCCAACGAGGGTTCGGGGGCGAAGCCCCCGAAGAAAACATTGCCTTGTAAAAGTATATTGTAATTTCATTGTAAATTTGGACCATTCATTATAAGGTCACATATCTAACAGTAGAGATTATGTTAGGGTTTTTTTCCCTAGAAGGAAACCCTCTTTTATGAGGGAAATGTATTGCGGCTATGGATGATGGTGAATATTGTATTCTAAGAGAGGAGGCTGTAAGAGAAAGAATAGGAAGTTACAACGGGTTTTTTTGTAGTTTGTATCCCTTCATTTGCTGGATAATAATAAAGGAAGGACCTGGCAATTTCTCTGGTGGACGTAGCCCACACTGGGTGCACCACATAAATCTGTGTCTCTCTTGTATTGTGTGTCTTCTGTGTATTGTTTATGCATTTGTTTTATTTTATTGCTCTGCGGTCCTGTTTTTCTAACATCAACTTCACAAGATTTCTCGTCTCAATATATCATAAAGAAACAAGATTATCAGCTTAATATCATAACTTGAAAATTATCTTTACAGCAAAATTTTCACTGTATAAATTAACAATCAAGAATCAAAAGCATTACAATTTGAACAATGAATTCAAGCATGAATAAAGAAATAACAGAGTAGAAAAAATAAGGTCTAACCATCCATATGCCTTTTCTATTAAGTGTCAATTGAACATAAATGCCTTTTACAATGAGCTCCATAAAAAGGTTCTCTAGATCTCCAATTTTTCGACCTCGTGACCATCGAAATTCAGAGTGAACTCCATGGAAACCTACTCATCGTAACCCTGGAAAGTGGTGAGAAACTCAAACCACCCAATGTCTCTGAACCTTTGAGCCATCTGAGGATAGGCTTCAAGAAGTTCGGCACCCTCTGGTTCTATTCTGGCAACCTGACCGCTCCTCTTTGATGCCATCAAACACAATTCTGCAATTTTCCTCCTCGGGTTCCAAATTCGCCACCTGCAATTGTTAGTGTATACCATTGATTTGAATGGATACTTGCATTCCTCATTGCAAGCCTGAAATAAGCCAACTCGAATAGGTAACATATAATGATCATCAAGCAATGGGTAATTTGAAATGAGTCCTGCGCACGTACACAACAATTAGATTCTGAAACCGTCAGATTTGGAAATGATTTCCAAGCTTTTGTGGACACATACGAACTCTCAATTCACGATTCATGTCATCATAATGAAATCGGTATGGCAGGCACATATCATGGCATGATTATTTGGCGCTATGGGAATAGGCTTATTCCTGTAGTGCATTTAACAACTTATCAAAACTTTTAAATTTGAAATTCAAACATCATATAAGGAGACACCTCAACTTTAAACAATGTGTTTTCAAAATCAAACTTAAATAAATTATCAAAGACTGTAATGCAAACCACAAAATACCAAAATGGAAAAAATGAAATGGATTGAAAACAAAAAAAATGAAGAATGGGTAAGGAGGGTTTTAGGACAAGGGTTTCTCACTAAACCAAGACAAAATTAGAGACTAACATTGGCTCCTTCTGGGGATGGAGTTTTGATACTAAACTCCAAGAACTGCAGACCATTGCCTTTCCTTTATCTTTGATTCATTGATTCCCCTGTGACTGTCAGTCTTTTATTCTCAGCATAACTATAAAAACAAGTCCATTGGGTATATGTAGTCTTTATTGAAAAGAAAACCTACTGTACTAACTTTAACCTGATGAGACTTTAGATGAAATAGTGCTTCAAGAACCTCCCATTCACTGGGCCCCCAAAAATTTCAGTGTTGTCTAAATTATGTAGGAGAAAAGTGTTATTGTTCATTACCTTGGCTATCCTAAAAGGACCATACCATAGATTATCGAACTTTCCATGTTTTGCTTTATCCTCTCTCCTGGCGTCCCATCTCAACACCAAATCCCCTTCATTGAAAACATCTTTCTTAGTTCCTTTATTTAATGTAGCCTTTATTTTTTTCTGATGAGCAACAAATTTTTGGTTAACTTGTTCTCTGACTTGTTGAACTTCTCTAACCCGCTGAACTTCAATCAACTGAAAAATTCTTCTTTGGACATCATTGGGTTCTTCCTGTTCTTCTTGCAAAAACTTTAAGACTGTAAGGCCCCATTAAGTTGGAAGGATAGATTTTGTCCCATATACCATCTGGAAGGGAGATTTCCCAATAGCCTTCTTGTTGCTGATACGATTAGCCCAGAGAGAAAACTTTAACTTGGAATCCCATGCTTTTTTATTTTATGCCAGTAATTTTTTGATAATTCTTATCAGTGTCTTATTGGAAGATTCAGCCAATGCATTCCTCTGGGGGTGGTAGGGAGTAGAATGAACCAATTTGATATTATATTTATTGCAGAATTCAATCATGGAATTCGACTTAAAATCCTGTGCATTATTAGTAACCAGTTTTTTAGGACAGCGAAACCTGGAAAAAATATATCCCTCTAGAAATTCCATGATTACCTTGTCTGTGCTATTCCGAGTCGAAATTGCTTCTATCCACTTCGTAAAATAATCTGTAGCTATAAGAATCCATCTATGTTGTCCTAAGGAGGCGGTATCAATCTCTCCGATGAAATATAATCCCCATTATTGAAATGGTCCATGGGCGATGATTGGTTTCAGAGGGAGAGATATAAGTTTCTGCTTCCCAACAAATTTCTGACAAGGTTCCCACACCTTGACTTGAACAAAAATATCTGAAAATAGAACTGGCCAGTAATATCCTGCTCTAAGAATTTTGAAGGAAATAACCTTCCAATGATGATGGCCTCTGCAGACACCGTGATGCAGATCTTGAAAGATTTGTTTAGCTTCCTTTTCATCCACACACCTCAACATAAAACCATTGGGGTCCTTCCAAAACAGGGTCTGATCAACAATACAGTACTTTACAGCTCTAAAATTTAATGATCTGTATTTTGATTTATCCAACTCTAGGGGAGATTGCAAATTCAGCAGAAAAAATACGATGTCTTTGTACCATTATGAAGAAACATACTTGTTGTTTATTTGTAAATCAAATTCTTTAATCTGGACAGAAGAGTCCTGTGTCATGTCTGAAAGATGATATAATCCAATTGCTATGCAATTGGATTCTGTCATTAATTTCGTGAGGCCTTGTCCCTTTATCAGCTGAGTAGGCTTTATGGTGAGATCATATTCCAATATTTTGGTTATCCATTTCCCTCGCTTACCTTCACAATCAGGCTGAACCAATATTTCTTTCACTGCACTTCTTGGGACATAAGTTGTAATTTTAGATTGAAGAATATACACTCTGAAAGATTTTAAGGCCTTCACTAAAGCATAGGCTTGTTTTTCCATTAGATCATACTTCAATTCAGAATCCCTGAGAGTTTCTCTAAAGAAGGAGATAGGATGCTCGTGGCCTTGCTCATTTCTTTGCAGAAGAACAACAACTATGGTATTTTTTGATGCAAATGAAAAAATCATGAACTCTTTAGAAAAATGTGGGCTAATTAGAATAGGTGCTTGAACAATAGCCTGTTTGATCCTTTCAAAGGATTCTCTTGCTTCCAGTATCCACTTAATTTCTGCATCCTTTTTCAACATGTCAGTGATCTATTTGACAATCTCTGCAAAGTTAGGTATGAACCTCCTTAAAAAATTAATCTTACCAATGAAGGACTAAATGGATTTTTTATTTCTCGGAATGTCGATTAGCTAAATATCCTTTACTCTTTCTGTATCTATTTTAATTCCTTCAAGCAAAACGACGTGTCCAAGAAGTTTTCCTTCCTCCATGGAAAAATGTGATTTTTTGGGATTAAGTGATATGTCGTAACTCCTGCATTTCTCAAAGGTCTGCTTCAAGTGTTGTAAATGTTCTTCGTCGGATGTTGAAAATACAGTGATGTCATCAAGGTAAATAACCACAAACCTATCTTTTTCCCCAATGAAAGCGATGTCCATAGCCCTTTGAAATGTAGCTCCAGTATTCATCAACCCAAAAGGCATCTTTTCGTACATAAAGGTGCCCCAGGGAGTGGTAAAAGCTGTTTTCTTTTTGTCCTATTCCATTACTGATATTTGATTGTACCCTGAATATCCATCAAGCATAGAAATTCTCTTTGTGCCAACAACTCTTTGTAATATATAATCCATTTTTGGTAATGGATAATTGTCTTTTAGAGAGCACCTGTTTATATTCTGGATGTCTACACATAGCCTTATCTCTCCGTTCTTTTTTCTGATAGGCACAAGGTTTGCTACCCATTCTGAGTATCTTAGTGGCACTATGATTTTTGCTTCCAACAGCCTTTTCAACTCCTTTTGTATTATAGGTAAGAGTAAAGGATTAAATTGCCTGAATTTCTGCTTAATGGGTTTTGATCCAGGTTTCAGAGGAATTTTGTGTTGAATAATCTCTGTATCAAACAATTTTGGATCTTCATAAGACTAGGAAAATATATCTGAATATTGTTTCATTAATTCAATATATACTTCTTTCTGTTTTTGTGGTAGTTTCCTAGATACCTTTACCAACCTTTGATTTGCATCCAAACTAATGTCACAGTCTTCCACATCTGTTTCTTTTGTTTGGATAATAGTCTTCCTGGAAACATCATTATGATCGAACAACCTTTCTAATGGAACCAAACCCTTGGGCAGATGGTTTGTCTTCAGTTCAATGATCTTCTGACCAACAGTAGTATCTTGAAGAACTGCTGCAGTGTGTATTTGTGCTTCTACATCTTTGTCATCTTGTTCAATTGAAATGTTAGAAAACTCTTCAATGGTTTTCAAAAATCTCTGAATTTCCTCATCGTCTGTAAAAACCTACCAATGTTTTATATTATCCAGAATTGAGGGTCTATGTCTGAATTCAACTTGAAACTTCAGATTAGGAAACATTGGATTTTTAAAGTTGTTTGCTGCAAATACCAAAGAGTCAGCCTGCTGATTTAAATCCCTATGAACAAAAGTAATATTGAATGCCAAGAATAAATTATCCACATAATCCCACACCTCATTTCTGTATTGTTTCAATCTTTGCTGTTTGGTTTGATATATATTCTTAACCTGGTGAACAATAAGTTTAGAGTCTCCAAAAACAGACAACTTATTTATACCCATATCTCTTGTAGCTTTCAAACCTAACAACAAAGCTTCATACTCACCGATGTTATTAGTGGTGTCAAATTCAAGTTTATATGACATAGGAATAACCTCCTTGGTAGGAGAAACGAAGATAATACCAGCTCCAGAACCTTCTTTAGAACAAGCCCTATCAAAATACAGTTTCCAAACAAAATTGTCTTCACTATCTTCCACTGTAGTTGTTGACTTTCTGACTGATACTTCTGCCATTTCCTCATTCATATGAAAAATAGAAGAACCTAGATCATCTTCTACAACATATATAGGATGATTAGTGGGATTATCGTGATCACCTACGAAATAAGCCAATCTGACTTCTCTGTATAATCTTCGTTGTTCCCCACAAAAAACAGGTATGGTTGCATAGATAAGGTCCATCTGCAGAGTGCCACCTACCTTCTTAGCCCAATATCTCGAAAGAAGCATTCCAAATTTTGGTGGTATGTCAGCCACGATAACATCTAATACCACACTTTTCATAGTTAATTGGGAAAGAGTTACAACCACATCTTTCATAAGTCTAAGACATTTGACTTTCTTGGAATCAAAGGAATAGAGATCATGATATGGTCTAGTAATGTCCAACCCTAATTCTTCCATCACCACCTTAGGCATGACATTATGTGAGGCACCAGAATCCATTAAGAAATTGTGCAATATCTTGTCATGGATATTTAGTGAAATGTAAAATGGTGGAGAGGCATCAATTATGTATTCAATGTGAGGTCCAATAGTAATGGCATCATTTTCATCTTCAAGGTTGATTGTATCTGAGAAGGTGACATGAGTTGGAGCCTGTATAGCCTTAAGGACAATTTTTCTGAAGGGTTCTGTTTTCAGAAGTTCTAATAATGGTACTGGAATCTTGATTTTGTTGATTTCATGTTCTAAATTGAAAAAAAAAACATCTTTATCTGGTTTCCTTATGTTAGCAGTGCTATCTTTGGCAGGTTGCTTCAATGGTTGATCAACTTGGACATTGGGAACACCTTTGATCACCTCTGTCTTAATTGGAGTACTGGCCTTCTTTGTAGAAATAGGTGTATCTACTTTAGGTGCCTGGGAACCAGATATGAGATTGTATTTTTTGTCTTTAGGTTCCTGCTGGACAATCTCATCTCCATCCCCTTCCTCAAACTGATTGGCAATCAAAGCATCTTCATATTCATGTTGTGTCACATGTAGAGGAGTTGATTCATAATCATTCAAATAAATTACATGGTCTTCTTATGTATCATCCTCATCTTCCTCCTCATCTACTGCATTATTCTGAAAAGGAGTTAACACCTTTTGGTCATATTGGTTTTTTCTTTCTCTTGGTAAGATTTGGGGTATATTGTTTGGTCTCCTGAACTGATTTGGATTTTTGTAACCGCCCTCATGTGTAGGTCTATTGGGTTGTTTTTGTTCCATCTTCAACCTTTCCATTTCAGATGTCAGAGTTTTCAACATCTTAGCCACTTCATCCATTTTAGTATCAGATGCTGAATTAGAAGATGAAGGCAACTCTTCCTTTTTATTTTTCCTATCTCTATCACTTCTAGACTTCAATTTGTCTGTTTCTAATATGTTTGATTCTACCTCAATAGCTGCATCTTGCATCAGGCTGAGGGTAGTGGTTCTTCTTTCCCTAAGAAACAAGGAAAAATTGGCATCGAATGCATTGGCAAAAGTGATTTTAGTTGATCTCTTTGAAGGTTTTATCTCCTCTAGAATTTTACCATACATCTAGTTGAACCTTTTGGTAAAATCAGGTATTGATTCACCTTATTTCCTCCTTAAAGCACTGAATTCAGTAATGTAGTATTGAAAGTCTTTTTTATCTACCCAATGTTTGAGAAAGGCCTCATCTAAAGCTACAATATAAGCTATTGAATTAACAGGCAAACTCTTGAACCACTTTCTTGCTTCCCCATTTAAACTCTGTACAAATAGTCTCATCCACACATCAACATGCTCTACATTTAAATTGTCTGCAAAACTATAAAAAAAACTCAAATGCTATTCAACAGTAACTGATTCATCTCCATTAAATCTAGGCAAATATCTCATATAATCATTTGGTGGAAAAACATACATAACTTGTGGAAGTACCAGGGGAGCATACCTAGCTGCAACTATTTCATCCATTCTGTCTGCAACCATATTAGCTGTGTTTGGAGCTTTAGGAGTGAGCAAGATTGGTGATGCTTCAGGTGAAAGGGTCCCTTGTGTATTACAACTTATATGTACTGTCACTGAGTCCTTATTTTTAGCAGATGGGAATTTCTCTTCTAGACTATGATCAACTAATGGACTGAGAAACAAAGGATTCTCAAAAGAAAAATAGTGTGATCTAAAATCCTCAGATGAGAAAGTTTCAAAATATGAAAAAGGTGTCTCAGATTCACTCTTAATACCTGTGCTGGGACCTCTTGAATTTTCAGTTACAGGCAAGAAGTCTGGATATTCTTGTTTAATGATTTTAATAAGCAACTTCTTTTGTTTTGGATTTAATTTTGAAACGTTTGAAGGGAATGAAACTATATCAGACTCAACAACATGCTTAATTTCACTTTTGGGTTTCAAATCTTCATTTGATTGGGTTTTGATGATTTCAGAAGATTCTGCTTGATACTTTTTTGAAGATAATTTCCCTTTTGAAAGTGAAGACTGACCAGAAAGAAATTTATCTTTTCTTAGTATCTTTTCAGGATCTGGCACTGCTGCTACAGGCTCGAGATCTAGATTTTTCCTTGTTAGTGGTATCTTATTAGATGATGTAAGATTTAGAGGAGTTTTAGGTCCTTTACCTTCTCTTTTAGGAGCCAGAATTACCACAGAGGAGTCGCCAGGTGAATAATCACAGTCTTAGATAATGTCCAAAATCTTGTTCACCATCAAGATCTGAATCTAAACTTGTTGTTTCTCTAGGGAAGATATCTTTGTTTCTTCGTCCCTAGTAATGACGCCAAAAATGTTAGTCCCTAAAGTTTCACTTGACTGTGAGAGGGCAAGCTAGGGAATTATTCGTTTATTGCAAAGTATTTTTAAGGTTTTATGATTTGGTTTTGTAGGGTGGTTGAAAACTGGGTCAAGATTACAGCATGACATGAAAATCAAGATCAAAACATAACATATCCCACTAGCTGAATAATAGGTAGACACATAGATGGACTAAACCAATTTAAGAAAAAGGAAGATGAAGTCTTCAATTTGTCAACTTCACAAGAGTTCTCGTCTCAATATATCATAAAGAAACAAGATTATCGCTTAATATCATAACTTGAAAATTATCTTTACAACAAATTTTTCACTGTATAAATTAACAATCAAGAATCAAAAGCATTGCAATCTGAATAATGAATTCAAGCATGAATAAAGAAATAACGGAGTAGAAAAAAGAAGGTCTAACCATCCATATGCCTTTGCTATTAAGTGTCAATGGAACATAAATGACTTTTACAATGAGCTCCACAAAAAGGTTCTCTAGATCTCCAATTTTTCGACCTCGTGACCATCGAAATTCAGAGCGAACTCCATGGAAACCTGCTCATCGTAACCCTAAAAAGTGGTGAGAAACTCAAACCACCTGGCGTCTCTGAACCTTTGAGCCATATGAGGATAGGCTTTAAGAAGTTCAACACCCTCTAGTTCTATTATGGCAACCTATCCGCTCCTCTTTGGCACCATCAAACACAATTTTGCAACTGTCGTCCTTGGGTTCCAAATTCGCCACCTGCAATTGTTAGTTTATATTGTTTATTTGAATGGATACCTACATTCCTCCCTGCAAGACTAAAATAAGCCAACTCGAACAAGTAACATATAATGATCATCAAGCAATGGGTAATTTGAAATGAGTCATGCGCGCGTACACACCAATTAGATTCTGAAGCCGTCAGATTTGGAAATGATTGCTAAGCTTTCGTGGACGCATACGAAATCTCAATCCATGGTTCATGTCATCATAATGAAATCGGGATGGTAGGTGCATATCATGCCATGATTATTTGGCGTTACGAGAATGGGCATATTCTCATAGTGCGTTTAACAACTTAGCAAAACTTTTAAATTTGAAGTTCAAACGGCATATAAGGAGACACCTCAATTTTAAACAATGTGTTTTCAAAATCAAACTTAAATAAATTATCAAAGATTGTAATGCAAACCACAAAATACCAAAATGGAAAAATTGAAATGGACTGAAAATAGAAAAATGAAGAATGGGTAAAGAGGGTTTTAGGACAAGGGTTTCTCACTAAACTAAGACAAAATTAGAGACTAACTTCTGTAATGCACTGCGACTCTGAATTAGGCTTCTTGAACTCTGCACTCAACATAGTCTTGATGTCATTCAATGGTTTAGGCAGTACAGATCCTATAAAAAACTTCATATACCAGCTTAGTGCATGGTCCCTCAAGGTAGTACTAAATTGATCTCTCTTAACAACTTCATTGATGACTTGATTAATGCTCCATACAACTTCACATAAGAACTAGTGCTGGTCAATATCCTCAAATCCATCTCCTATGAAAATGGGTAACCTCATTTCATCTGCCATGGATTTTCCTTGGTTTCTCAACTGAGTATGTACTAAACTTCTTGTAACAGTGCTCTGAGTGCTTTGGTTACTCTGGTTACTTACTGCTGCTATAACAATAGGAGGAGTAGTAATACTTACTTCGACAGTAGGCGTAGTCCCTGGAGTTTCTGGTTCTTCTTGGCAAAGTTCCTCAGTCTCTACTTCCTCTGCCATTGCGAACTCTCAATATTCTTCGTATGATAGCCCTGCTTCTACTCCACTGTAGAAATCTTCATCGTGTACCAATGGCCCGTAACTCTGTTTAAACAGGTTCACAAGAGGAAAATTTCTGAATGATATCCCATTGCGCATGTGTCTAGCCTCTACATCATTGTCGCTATCTAAATTTTTGAACATTATCTTTAAAACCCAACTGATTACTATATCTTCAGGATATTCTTCTCATGCAATAACATCTTAATATTTAGTTTCAAAAAGTGTAGAAACTTTCCTCTAGGTCCCTCGAAGAAATACCTCTTTGCTTGATTGTATGATTCCACTCCGTCAATAGAAAATTCAATAATGTACCCTCGAAAAGTGCTATCAAACCAAATATCTACCACTATAGACACAGCGTTATCGACTCTCTTGAATTTCTTAATCAATGTCATTGTCCAAACCATAGGTGGTCTAGATCTGATTTCAAACTCAATGTCTACTAGTCTGGCTAACCACTCGTACAACTCCTTATGAAATACTACAAAGAAAATCGTGTGCACATCAGTAAATATATACCTTCTTGACCAATATTCTGTACTAATTATAGGGTTCTTGTTCTGAGCTTCGATGAAGTCCCTTTCTTGTTCTTATATCCACTTCTGAATCTTTGTCTTTGATGGAAACCACCTTGACATTCCCTCAAGAAGATCCTGGTCCCGACAACGAAACCATTTGTTGGCACAGGGGTAGACCCAGGGTTCAACTCTAACAGTGCACCAATAAACCCTAACTACTGGCCCTTTCAGGAAACACCTGTGAAGCAGATAGAGTCTCACCTGAAGTAGCAATAGGGGGGTTGCAGGATGCAGGTGTCTACAACCATAAGAAGTGCACGATGATTCCACAATAACAATGCAAGATAACATAGATATTCTTAATAGTATTACTCTTAACTTCACGAAGTTAGTTATATCTCTTATCTTCAGTAGGGAAAATAACAATGCAATCACAGTATAAAAGATTTCAAATAATACAACATCAACCATATAGAACAATAAGATTTTATGTGGTCCACCCTCTCCCTAGGGATACATCCACAAAGATATGTTTATTGATAAAGTAGATGAAAATACATAGTTCTATCTACACACTTAGTTGTAGATCCTTCTCTCTCTCTTCCTTTAAATATCCCAACCCTACATACCCAGCTGCAGAGTCGATCTTTGCACCCAGCTGAAGATCCAAAATACAAAAATGATCTAAGACATAACACTTTTACATCTCAATATCTCTATATTCCTCTCAACTCTTCTAGACCTCTACTTATCATTCCATGACTCTTAGAAACCCTATACCGAAGTTCAGGTGCCAAAACCCTAGGTAGAAAAATCCTAGGTCCCCATAACCCGCATTTTAAGGACTTCGTTGACATGTTATTCCTTCTTCTCTCCGAGGTGATCCAAAACACCCATTAGTGTCTTCTTCCACTTGTTGATGTGTCCACGATCTATCCTCTTTTCTTATTTGTCTTCCTTGATCTTCTCTTTCAACGACTTGCTTTCACTTACTTCATTCCTTCGTTTATTCTTCTTTAACCACTTTGACCCTTCCTTGGTTTGTGTGCCTTCTGTGCACTTCATACTTTGTCTTTCTTCTTCCTTAATCTTCGTTTTCTTCCATAATACCTGACGAAGGGCCAACAATCCTTCCAAAATCTCTTTTGTCCTGCATACTAACTCTTACATCCTAAAATATTTGCAGGAGCGATTATTCTCCTACAACACTAACGGTTCTCACTTGAAACATTACGTGGAACCAACTTGAAAAGTTTTAACGTTGTTTGTATTTTCTGTATATTAGTAGTCTATCTCTTCTTTCATTTTTTTCCACTATTTTTCATTTCTTATTTACATTAGTTTAATGTTTGCTTTCTTTTTTTAACAATTTCTTGTTGCTTTTACATTTCTGTCACTTTATTTCTGCTATTTTAAATTTTGTAATTTTAATTCTGTCAGTGATTTTTATTTCTTTTTATTTCATATTTTATTTCTATGTAGACTTGTTTGTTTGTGAATTAGTTTTCATGACTGACAAAGGATATTGTGAAGAGTCTAGTGGGAAACAATCCATGGCAAGATAATACAACTTTTTTAGTTCAGTTTTTTGATTTTCTATCAGAAGTCCTTTTGTATGTTTCATTGGGGACGTCTAAGTTTGACTTTGGTCCAAAACTTCCTCAGGAAATTTTGTAAAAATAATGATTCTTTGATGAATTGGAATGAAATAAAGGATTTATTTATGTCTCATCTATTTTGATTATTGAATTGGTGTCTTTACTTCTATCTCTATCTTTATTTCAACATCTGATATATTCAAAAAATTACATAAATAATGATTTTTTCAGCAAGCTTTTGTTTATAAAAAAAACAACTTAACCACTTGTACACAATACTCGTGAATTAGGATAGCAATTTTGATGGATATAAACATAGGGTGATATTCCCGTCTATCTTTCTTTAGTGAAGAAGGATATGGAAATGTTTGAGAAAGATCATTTCATATATTTTCCTCAACAGACATCAACCTCCCAACTTCCTCCCAATATATGGCCTCAAATCAGGCTCCAGATATCCCAATATTGGGCAAAATCCATTAAAAACAACTAAAAAAATCATAAACTAAGGTTAAAAATCCAAAAATTGAACAAATACATGGCACAACCCCTTTTCTCTGGGTCATTGGTCGCATTCCCTCTGCCATATGGCTGAGGGCTGGGATGGCATGCGCTATCCCCCTTGATTCTAGGTCCTGGTCATGTGGCTATGGCCCATGTGGCCAGGCTCTTACCTCTCCATGGGCTCCACATATGGTTGTGGCTCCTGGTCTTTAGCCCCTGGTCAGTCAAGGACGACCCCTGCCGATCGAGGCTTATCCCTTAACATGCACCACAACTTAACTTAAATATTAAATCGATGGTGTTTTTTTAAGTCCTTCCACATAGCCCGGTCAGTCCTCCCCCTTCCACGAAGTCATTTCACCAATGCAGGTCAAGGGTTCGAAACCCCCAGAAGCATAAATTTTTTTTGAACTAGCCGACATTGGAAAAAATATGGGGTAGCACATGGCACCCTCTGATTGGGCCACACTTCACCCTGTTATTGGACCATACCACACAATCACGAACATAGTCAACGTATAGTCAGCATACCACATCACAACCATACAGCCCAGTCAGCTACCACGTCAGCTTCCGTACAACCCAGTCACCTTCCTAGTCACCTGTTGTAGATCCATGTGTCGTGCCACATCATCATATGTTATACAGAGTCACCCTACCACGTCATCATCCATAGAGCCCAAATGTCATCCATACTTCCATGTGTCAACCTGCTATTGGGCCACATCATGTACAAACTACCATGTCTCATCTGTACAGTTCCACGTGTCAAATCCGTACATATGCCAACTCATCTCGAAAATGCCAAATTTGAGTGACACGTGTCACATCCTGGTGATGCCATGTCAGCATGATGATGTCATCATGATGTCATGCTGATGTCACATGTCGTACTATTGACATCAGCAGTATGACCTGTTGACTTTGACCAGTTGAATTTTTGCCTATTTGGGAAATCGGCCAGAACGCGAGAACTTTAGCATATGACATCCATTTGAAAAAAAAATTATATGGTCATAATCAATGCAACAAGATGGACACAATGACACTGGCTTCATCTGATTTTGAGAAATTTGATTTTTAATCCTTCCTGGATCCATTTTGGATCATGCCTCCCCTCTAAGACCTTTTTTTCCTCCAAAAGGGTATTAACCAATCATCAAGTGTGGGATAGGACACCCCACTTGTTATTTGTCTTTAAACTCTATTCTGTGCACTTGTCTCATAAATATCAATTGCAAAACAACCATGACAACTGACAACATATTGTTAGCCACTTGTACTCTTTCACAACTTAATGAAGCCACTGCCATCCATGTTGAAAACATTAGCAACGATAACATCAGAAATATGATTGCAAATGAGCTAATATGTTTGTAGTACTTGCATGACATTGTCTTATCTTGAAGCAAAGTATGGTTGGACTTCCATTCTACAACCATCTCATGTGCATGCTTAAGATCAATTGCTTGATTTGGCACAATTATTGGTGTGTTTCTTGCATAAGATGCCTTCCTTAATTGTTCCATTGTTTTAATAGATTGATTTTCTTGTAATGAATGAGCATGTACAACATATTCATTACCTTTTTTGATTATGTGATATTATTTCTATTACCTGTACAAGATTTATTTACGATCATACAAATAAGGGTTGCCTAAGACAATTCCAAATTAATTGAGTGGCACCACATCACACCTTACCTCATCCACAAACTTTGATGAAATTGCAAACTTTAAAGTGCATTATCGTGTTATGTCCAATTTATGATTGTTGCTTATCCATTTAAGTGAGTAAGGTTTATGATGCATTTTAGTGTTTAATCCCAATTGTTTAACCACTTCCTCTAAAATCAAGTTAGATTGAGATCCAATATCTATCAATGTATTCATCTTAGTATGTTTCATTATTTCCCTTATGTGAAACAAATTGCATCTAGAATCATATCCATCACCAATTTTACCTATCAAACCCACTGCTGTGATTTTAATCTCGTCACCTGAATCATATCCCAAGTCTATTGGTCATGTTGTTGCTGCAACTATTTGCCTCCCTTTCCTCTCTCTGAACCACTTTGGTCTCTTCTCTGGATCCAATTTCCAGCAATGGTCATCATCATGCCCTTCTTTCTTGTAATTCTTGCAAGAGAGCTTATCTTCCCTTCTTGTCATTGAATTTTCTTTCTTTCCATTCCCCTTTCTTTTGTCCTCTTTCCTTGAAGATGATTCCCCTGATCCACCAAATCTTGTTTTCCCTACTTCAATGTATGTTGCTTGAACAAAAACCTCATCAAGATTAGTAGGCCCAAACATAAATACAATGTTATGAATATGTGCAGGTAAACCTCCTATATACTTCATAAGAGTTTCTTGGGTATGTAATGGAATGTTTAACATTAATTCCATCGTACAAAACTCATCTGTGTATTCTTGCACTGTTTGTCCCTTTCTTAGTTTAATAGCTTTCCATTCAATTAAAGCCTTCTCTTTATAACCCAAAGGATAAAATTGATTTCTAAGTGAAAACACAAAATCTTTCCATGATGGAAATACATTACCCACTTATCGCGTGCCATTTTGCAACTTACTCTGCCACCAGATGAGTGTTGTGCTTGTAAGACGAAGTAATGACAACTTGATTTGAGTTGCCTCATCCTTGATTTGTTGCACATTGCAATAAAATTCCATCTATCTGACTCAATTATCAAGCCTCTCAGCATTGACTTCACCATCATACATGGATAATTCAAATTTCACATCAAGCTTAAGTGTAACATCCCCGACCATCAAGGGTCAGGTAATGCTACCAACACAACCTTAAGGTTTTTTTTTACTGCTCTGATCTATGACAACTCCAGCCTTAAACTACTGGGATATGCCACACAAAGATACTTGCGGAAAAACATACACATCCATATAAACATAGAATGATTATTCTACATATATATAACATAATAGTGCGGAAATAATAGTAAGCCTACACATGCAGCATATACAACATACACATGCAATACTCATCAATTACAACATATGTAGCATTACACAACATGTAAATGAACATAAAAGTGGTACTTATCTTTTATTAGAAGACCACCAAATATGTGCACACCTTCCACGAACCTCCCAGCCATAGGCCACACTGCTCATCATGCTCAACAATGGGTCACCCCCAAGATGGGACTAAGCTACACCCAGGGAAAGGGAATCCTAGACTAGGCTGAGGTTACAAGAAACTGCATAGTGCAACTGGAAGGATTCTCTCCAAGAGCCTTCTTACACCCACTACTCACGGAATCTCATTCCCCACATGCTTGTTCCGCCCGACAGTATACACCTTCACTATCACATAGTCCATCGAATACTTCACCTTCCTCTTAGGGTCTCGACAACAGGACGGATCAATAATTCTCAGAGCTCCGTAGCTGGTGCTGGACTCTCTCTAGGAGAAAACCAATTCCCAACAAACTCTCTCACCTGGAGAGAGATTCTCACAGGCCTGACAACTTGCCTCTTCAACCATGGGCCTGAAACCATGGGCCTGAAAACCCGCTTCCTCAACCAGTTTCAAATCAATTCCCGCAAGGTGAGGACAAAAACCACTGGTCAATACAACTCAAGAAAACAAAAGGCAGCAAGCCACACTCAGTCCAGGAACTACATGGCCACAACAACCCATAATCATGGCACCACACGGCTCTGGTAATACACAGGATACTTGGGATTCACAAAAGACATGGCTTAGTCCACGGGTTCTCACTGGGTTCAATATGCGTGACCAGAGGAAAAATCATAGAGGTCGATGATGGAGGCCTTGGGTTCAGGCAGAGAATGAGCGAATGGCTAAATGAAAAACCTTCTCGTGAGGGTTTCCTTCCTTGTGCACGGGTAGGAAAATGAAGATGCAAAGCCAAAACGATTCAGACGCCCCAGTCCAAACGAACTCAGGCGGAGGATGACGAATGAGGAGAGAAGCCCCCAACACGGTTGACTTCTTTAGCTTTAACTACATGCGCCCAGGTCGACACCTATCTTTCTAGAGCTGCATGCACTCCACTTATCATACGTTCCTTTTCCAAGAACTTAGGACAACACTTGGTCAATTGACCACCTTAGCCTTTTAGGAAATAATAATAAATTATAATCCCCTTTAGAGATAAGCCCCCTAGCTTAGCCCCTAGGCCCAAACACTTAGCCTCCTCCCTTATCCAACCTTATGGAATCTTAGTCCCCCATCACTCTTTCTTCATGGTCGGTCTACATGCAGCGATGTTTATTTTTTTATTAATGATTTTGCATAATTACGTATACAAAACATGTTCATGGCCTTAAGCCTCTAGGCTCTCCGACCTAATAACATATAAGTCTTCAACTTATAAACACTTGTCTCACCAACCTATAAACATAATTACAATTCAAAAATTATAATTGGGGCTCGTCCTTGGAGTATTACAATCCCCTCCCCTTATTTTTGCACTGTCCTCAGTGCAAATTTTTACTCGGCATCAACAATATTTCCCAAAATATTCAAAAATATGTGGGTATTCCACCCACATAGCATATTCATTCTCTCATGTCGCATCCTCGGGACCTTACCAGGTCCACTGGACCTTTACAAGCCCCATGGCTCGATTCCGGAGCTGTTTTCTCTTCCGGTCCAATATGCGCATAGGATGCACTTGCAAGACGTCTTCTTTCTCCACCTGAATCACATTCCAATTGATTACATGATTAGCATCATGTATATATTTCTTAAGCAATGATTAGCATCAGTTTCACCTCAAAAGGTATTATTTGATTGTGAGTAGTCAAGGATAGTAGCAAGTTGATTGTGAGCTATCTTTCCAAGCGGGAACATGAACTTTTAATAATTTTTTAGAGGAGGAAGAAAGATATTTTGATTAAATATAAAAGTAGGAAGGATCCCCATCTCACCACACAATGTATGATGATTGAGATCAATAAAAAACAGTTTTTTTTGTGAACCAAGAAACTGATGGAGAAACAAAAATGAAAAAAATCAATCCATGTACTCTTCCTCACTTCCATGGCCTAAGTACAAAATACCCCAACACCTTTTTATTTGATTTTTTCTAGTGTGCAAGAATTATGATCATACCTATATGAGAAGAAGCTCAATATCTTTCCCTCTACACTAAAATAATAATCCTTGAGGTGGTTCATTAGCCTAGAAGAGAACAACATCGCTAGATGGGACCAAACAAAGCAAGATTTCAATGACAAGTACATGGACTAATACAAATCAAGAGAAATAAGAGATTGTCTCTTCTAAATGAATGAGAGGGAGAATGAATCCTTGGAATACTCTAAGGAAATATTTCAACTCATCTACAAAAGAGCTCATAGTTTTACCTTGGATGATGACTCACTGAAACTTGTGTTTCTCATAGGGGTAAGAGAGCGTTGGAAGATTGATTGTTGTCATTGATGTCAACCCTAGTCATGGGTTTTGGACCGCAAGATTGATAAAGGTATTTTGACATGAAGGAAAATGCACATGCATATA
>SNQJ01S0027545.1:37721-61743 GCA_010110895.2 Picea sitchensis | reverse complement strand
CCTTGTTTCTTCACACTCGTTAAATTGGTCCAGAAGAACGTTCCTTAAACGGGTCTCCTTTTAAGCCCTTTTCAAACCCTCTAAAAATGAAAAGATTGCCGAGTGATCTTGTGGCCTTTCACGCTCATTAAACTGAAATTTGAAGTCATGTTTGTCCGGCGGTAGTTTACCCCTTTTTCGGTCCAGACGGTCAACTGTACGAACAAAGGTATACTCTATAGAACTTTCGTTCTTTAGAAGAGTACTCTCAGGTATAATTTTATTCCTTTTTCAGGCCTAAGGGACTAAATTTACGAAAAATAAACCCCCACGGAGTCCATAGTTAAGCTCTTTTCAGACTCCCTAAAATTGAAAATATCGTCGAGTGACCTTATTCTTTCACACTCGTTAAATTGGTCCAGAAGAATATTCCTGACGGAGTCCATAGTTAAGGTTTTTTCAGACTCCTTAAAAGTGAAAAAATGGCCGAATGATCTTGTCCTTGTCACACTCGTTAAAATGGTTTTGAATTGACGTCTAATCGGTGCTAGTTTATCCATTTTTCGAACCGACTAGACTATTGTTGAAAAAGGTACCCCAACAGAGTCTCCTTTTATGCTTTTTCAGACTCTCTAAATATGAAAAACCACCGAGATTACCTTCTCTGGGCTCATTAAACTTACATCGAAGGACGTTACCATTGTGTGTTCTATTAACCGCATTTGCATACCTTATCCACCAGTCTTGTGACAGTTTGCTTCTGCGTCTTAACACCTTTGGCTGTCAGAGGATTTTTCCCGAGTATCATTTTACCAGAACATCAGTCTTGTCCTTGTGCCTTGAGCTTGTATGTTTGCAGTACTCGTTCCTCCATTGTAACATAATATTCCTTTATTCTTTTCAAAAATTATCAAAAAGAACAAAAAAGTCAAATATACCCCAAAAAGAGGATGGGAAAAGTATTTTCTTTATTGGCAGCATAATGAGTCGCCCTTGGATAAAGCACATCTGTCCGTTTGATCATTAGACTATGGGATGTAGTACAACCTTAGGAGGATTTTCTTGCTATATAGAGCTGTGTCCTCCACCGTTTGGTTACTCTTCCAAACATATGGAGAGTTTGTGTTGCCTCCTGCTTCGTAGACTTATGATTAATATATATGATGCCTGAGTCTTATCACTTGTCGTTCTATTATCCAAGGGAAGTTTGTCACTAGGCCTGAGTCGACCCCTTTGCAATATGTCTCTTGTCCACATACCCATCCATCCTGAACATCCAATCAAGTCTTGTTCGAAATCAATGAAGCCTTCAGTTCGATCATCAAGATTATCAAGTCCATAACGGATGATCCCTCGAAGACCTCTAGGTAGTGCAGTCGTACACTCATATTACACTCCTACCCTAGTTTTAGAAGATTTTCAAGTTGTTGCTAGAGCTCTGAAGTACAGCCATCAGGCCGAATCAGCTTCTGGAAGATGGATACTCTATATGTATATATTTTTGATTTCGAGATGTAGCTCCGCTGTGTATTATTCACGGCTACTCTTTATAGTTATTTGACATGGATCTACAGTGTATTTGATTGGTAGCCATCGTTCTATTTTATCCTAAGCATGGGTATGCCCGCCTCGGTGAGACATTTGTTATTTTACAAATGACACCTCCTGGTTCCCGATCCTTGGGCTTAATCGTTCGACATGTCAGTAAAGATTGGTAATGTATTTCGGCCCTCATATGCTCTTCTGACCTCACACATTAGGAGGCATCTGTTATAACCCTAAATTGCACCACACATGCTTACCTGGCATCAGGCCAACTCATATCGCTTCTTTGCCAAAACTCTGCCAAACAACTCTTTGAAAATCCTCTTGTGTCAAGGCCCATGCACCCTAACCCATTACTGCATGCGTGTGCACGCTGTCTGACTCACTACAGCCCGCATGTACCTAACAAAGCATGAAAAAAGGAAAGTTGCTGATGGAACAAAAAGCTATGGGTCAGTTAACTGAAACTCCCGACCATGCATGGCCGAGGGTTCGTCCAAAACCCTAGCTCCTTCTAGCCTATAAAAGAAGGGGTAGGGGTACCATTTGGAGGAGGAAAAAATATAGAGAAGAAACTCTGATCATTTACGTAATCCATTGTCCCAACCCTTTAGCCTTTCCTCATGCCAAAGGAGATTTAACGCAAAGAAGTTGGAGGACAGAAGAAGAGGAGCCCAGGATTAGGTTCAAGGAGCAGTGGTCGGTTTTAGCTTTGTTTGTAAGTTGATTGAATTTCAGTAATAAAAATAATACTTTTCTCGTCCCAATGCATTAATTGTCTATGGTTTGGTTAATTTATGCTTGATTTCTAACCCTTGAGTAGGGAAGTAGCATGCATGCATAGTTATTATTTTTTTTGAGTGCAGGTCGTCTGTGGAAGGAGCAGCGCAAGCAAGTGATGAAAGCTCAACGGAGGATCTACATCGAACACTGGTAATAAGGTTGGTGGTCCTTGTTAGAATATAGAAGATGGTGTGCTCATTTTACCATTGATGATACCCTCATCACCCAACCACAGGCTAAAGCCTCCCTCCGAGCACCTTAACCTTGACCTGAGAATTCCTCCGGAAGCAAACCCTAGGATAGATAGCCAAACAAAGAGCAGTGCATATCTCCCCAAGGATAGCGCAACACAAAAGACTGATCAGATGTTCCAAACCCTATCCAAGAGATATCCAAACCAAATACTGAACTTGCTGCTACTGCAGCTGCAGCTGCAACCCTCCTCCAAACCTGCGCACCAGCTGCAACTGCAGTGCACACCAACTGGGAAAACTGCAGTCCTGATATGTGACAAATGAAAAACTGGCGCCCTGTATTTATAGTAATCCTGCCAGTTTACTGGGGCCGACTTCTCCTTTTGGGTATGTGTCTGTTCAATATACTATTATTAATTCTGGCCGACTTCTTCTCTTGGAGGCTAATAGCCTAATATAAATTATCTTCTTGAGCCGACAAGGCTTCTAGGGTTATTAGCCAATTCATTAGGGTTTCTCTTGCTTCCCAGAGTCTTCTATTCTCGTCAGGTTCACATGTAGAGGTAAATACCTCTCGCAGCTAGCATAATATTAACAATCCCTTTCCATGCATTTACTGTGAAAGAGGGGTTTAAATCTTGGGTTGTAGGTTAAAAAGTAGTTTCTTTTCGGTCAAAATCTGCATGCAAGTCTGACCCTAGTTTGCTAGTCCGTAGGTTATTTTTCCCAACAACAGTAATGGGCAGAGGTAGAGGGCCTATTATCTACCATAATTGTCAACAACAAGGAAATTATGCCAAATATTGTCCTCAACCAGCAACAATGTGTATGTAATGTCGCGAAGAAGATCATATGATGGAAGATTTCCCGAAGTTAATGACAAAGCTCCAGAAGAAGAGAAATTTAAATAACCAAAATGTTTAGTGGATTGCTTTAAAAATAAGGGATCTTAGGAGGAACATCAACATAGTGACCAGAGGAGGATTAAATACAGGAGCAGATGCACAGGATCAGAAGAAGGAATCTCAATGCTAGACTTAGAAGAACACTCAACCACAACAACAGATTGATGCAAAGAAGGAGAAGGAAACTTTCAAAGAAGAAAAGAAGGAGTTACTGAAGGAGAATGAAGCCACCATATCAAATGTTTCACAGGGGTATGATACTCCTATTTTTGATATGACTCAATATTTGGATCATACTTACTAAGGAGAGAAAACAGAGAAAGTAAGTAGCTTAAAGAATTTCCTAGAATCTTGGTTTAAATTACTGAATGATAAGAATGCCATGTAATTGTTTAAAAGGATGCTTGAGAAATATAGCATAGATTCATAAGGGATAGGAACAAAACCAAAGAAGATTAATCAAGTCCATAGAAAGAAAAGAACCAGTAAAGAGTTCAGATTGAATGCAAATATAGGAGACTTTAACATGAGAAATATTATCCTAGACTTCGGTTCAGATGTTAAAATTTTGCCAAAGAAAATTTGGGAAGAAATGGGAGAACCTACACTAGGGAATTCCAATATCCAATTGAAGCTAGCAAACCAGCAGAGATTGATTCCCATAGTTAGATTGAAGAATAAAATAGTGGATTTAGATGGTGTGCACACCACATCAGATTTTGAAGTAATGGATATGGTGGATGAGTCTATACCATTTCCAATGCTACTTAGAATTGATTGGGCATTTGAAAATGAGGCCATGATTAATTTAAAGATTAGAAAGATGATATTTCAAGATGGTAACTTTAGGGTAGTATCACCTTTATATCCCTCATATTGTGAAAGATATGTAGAACCTATGCTTGACAGTCCTCTAGGGGACAATGTAAACCAGTTGTATAGGACTACTGTGCGATAAGAAGATTATGTGAATCCAACTACAGATGGAGTACTCAATTGGAGGACTATCAATTACGACATGTCAGATTCAGATACCAGAGTAGAAAATTGGAAACAAAGATTGCATGAAGTCTCTACTAGGATGTGCGCCAACATTACACGTGCGGTAAGATGGGTTGGAACAGAAGTGAGATAGTTCCCCACATTTATTGAAGAGGACAACTTAGAAAACTTCTTGACAGAGTTCGAATAAGATGTTTTGGATAGTCAGATATTATTAGTGTTGGATTTAGTATTGAGAGACACACCTGAAAAATGGTGGGGTGCACATAAGGAGGTAATTCAGGATTGGTATTAGTGTAAGAGACTGATGTGCATAAGATTTGATATGAGTCAACGTGATAGACCCTTATAGAAGTATGATGGAAGAGGGAACCTAAGAGATCATATAAATTATTGTTTCACTAACTAGATATTGGTACCACCAGGAGAATGGACGCTTTACTTTATTCATACATTAGAAGGAATACCAAGTAATTGTTACAAGGAATAGGAACTGCGCAGAGAAACTGTGAGTTGGGGCACAATACAGTGAAATTTTATTAAGACTTTTTCATTTTAAAGTGAGAATCCATGGGTGGATATGGCATTATAGAGGATGAAAAGGAATATATTTGAAGAGTATGGGGTATATGCAGTAACAATAGATAGATATTTCAGAAAAGAAACACTTGAACAATTAGTTTACTGTTATTAGGTCACAGAGGATGAGAAAGTAGAAGACAACCCACATGACATACAGATAGTAGAAGGGGAAGGAGAGAGAGGACTGGAAGGACCTATGCTACACTAAGAAAAGTTCACTGAAACAATGAAGATTAAAAAGGTCAATATTGGGACCAAAGAGAAGCCAAAGATAACCAACATTGGAGATTACTAGGACAATGAGACAATGGAAAATATAATTGAATTATTGCATGAATATAGTGACTTATTCCCATCCACATATTTAGAGATGAAAGGAGTAGAGGGAGAACTTGGAGAAATGAAGGTACCCCTCAGACCAGATGCAAGGCCACTTACACAGAGACCATATAGATTAAACCCCATCTATAAGTAGAAGGTTAAGGCAGAACTTGACATAATGCTAGAATCATGAATCATAGAGTCTGTGGAAGAATCAGAGTGGATTAGTCCAATGGTGGTCCAGAAAAAGAAGACTAGATGAATTAGGATATGTGTGGATATGAGAAATTTAAATGATGCATGCCTACATGATCCTTTTCCTACTCCATTTATAGATGAGGTGTTAGAGAATGTGGGAGGACATGAAGTCTACTCTTTCATAGATGGATTTTTAGGTTACCATCAGATCAAAATTGATCCAGAAGACAGTACAAAACCACATTTGCAATAGAGTGGGGGTCATATCAGTACACAGTAATGCCATTTGGATTAAAGAATGCACCAACAATATTTTCCAAAGTAGTAGTAGTTACATTCAAGGATTTTATACATAAATGTTTAGAATATTATTTGGATGATTGGATAGTATTCAGTTTATTGAAGGACCATGTATAAATTCTGAGGTTAATGTTAGAAAGATGTAGGCAATGTCATATTTCCTTGAACATTAAGAAATTTATATTCAGTACATCGTTTGGCATCCTACTTAGACACATTGTATGCAAACATGACTTGATAGTAGACATTGCAAAGATTCATGTTATTGTCAATTTACCACCACCAAAATTAGTGCGCTAGTTGAGAGCAACATTGGGCCACATAGGGTACTACAGAAAATTTATAAAGGGCTATGTAAATATTACTGCATCCATGGAGAAATTACTAAAGAAAGGCATTATGTTTCAGTGAATGACGAATGCTAAGAGAGTTTGGACACACTGAAAGAAAATATAGTGACCACACCGATTTTGAGTTTTCCAGATTGGACAAAGGAATTTGATGTGCATGTGGAAGCTTCATCCATTGCACTTGGAGCCGTTTTGGCAAAAATAGGTGAAGGAGACATTAATCACCCAATATATTTTTCTAGTAGAAAGCTATCTGAGTCTGAGCAGAACTATAACACTAGAGAAAGAGAAGGTTTGGCTATGGTATATGCCTTATATAAGTTCAGAAATTACTTATTGGGTCAACATTTTAAGATGTTTACAGATCATTCCTCCTTGAAGTACTTAGTTAAAAATCCAGTGTTGGGGGGGAGGATATATAGATGGTTGTTATTGTTTCAGAAATATTATTTTGAAATCGTAGTAAAAACAGGGAAGCTAAATGAAAAACCGGATCATATATTAAGAATTACTAATGGAGAGGATCCAAAGAACTTGGAGGAGAATTTTCCTGATGCTAATTTATTATGTTCATATTGTTGATGATTATTTTGCTGACATTGTTGGATTTTTTAGCACATGGACGGCTCCCAAGGAATTTACTGTCGCATAGAAAAACCAATTGGTAGTGCACGCTACAGACTATCAGCTGATTGCAGGGCATTTATACAAGTTAGGTGAAGATGGAATTCTGAGAAGATGTGTGATGGAGCATGAGCGCTCCATGGTGATAGAAGAAGCACATGTAGGGATAGCTAGAGGGAACTATGCAGGAATATCTTCAACAAAAAAGGTGTTGCATGCAGGATTATGGTGGCCTATAGTACATAAGGACACGAAGGAATATTGTTTGACCTGTGATATCTGTCAGAGGGTGGGGAAACCATCTATAAGGGATGAAATTCCACTTATGCCACAAGTAACTTTACAAGTATTTGATAAATGGGCTGTGGATTTCATTGAAACGATTAATCCACCAACAAGGAGGTCAAGAGCCAGACACATCATCACCGGGACAGAATATTTAACCAGATGGGTAGAAGCAATCCCAGTGAAGGATTGCAACACAGACACTGCAGCGCGATTTCTCTTTGAAAACCTGGCGACCAAATTTGGATGTCCTAGAATTTTGTTGAGTAATCAGGGGACTCATTTTATCAACAGTACAATCAGAGAAATGACACAAGAATTAGAGATACATCATCAGAAGAGAAAACCTTACTATCCCCAAGAAAATGGTACAGTAGAAGATTTTAACAAAATTCTAGAGAATGCATTGACAAAGATTTGCAATGTCAATAGGGATGATTGGGATTTGAAAGTATCAGCAGTATTATGGGCTTATAGGACTACATGAAATAAGCTGATAGGACAAACACCATTCAGACTGGTGTATGGGCAGGAAGTAGTCGTTCCATTGGACTATTTAATACCTAGTCTACGCATTGCAACAATCACCAACATGACATAAGAAGGTGTTGCGCAAGAAATATTGGATCAGTTGATGGTGCTGGAATAAGATAGAATTTTAGCAGGCTTCCACCAGGAAATACAGAAATAAAAGGACAAAGCTTGGCATGATAGGCACATAAAGAATAAAAAATTTAAGGAAGGAGATCTAGTTATCCCCTATGACATCATGTATTTACAACACCCTAAGAAGTTCAAGATGCACTGGTTAGGGCCTTATCAGGTAGAGGCCATCACAAATGGAGGTGTTGTGCAACTGAAATATCTTGCAGGGAAGAATATCAGAGGACTAGTGAATGGAAGTTGATTGAAGTTGTATCAATACAATCTAACTAACAACCCGAGGTAAAAATAGAAAGAGAAGGTATGATTGTACATATTGTATATAGTAGATGTTAGAAGAAAAAGACAAAAGTCCATAAAAAGAAGAAATGTAACAAAAATAAAAAAATATAGGAAAACATTAGAGGTTTTGATGTAATAGAATTGTTAGCATTAACAAGTGCACCACAAAAAAACCAATGCTGAAGACACTATGCACAACAAAACAGGTGACAGACACAAAAGTCGAGTGCACAGGAAAAAGTGAAAAAGTGAAAGCTGTCGGTGTGGAATAGTTTTCATTTCTCCATCCCATTATAAAAGTTGGAAAAGGGGGTAAATATGGTCATTTGTGTTTTTTCTCTAAGGAGAAGAACCAAGAGCGAAGTATAAGTGTGAAAGAGTGAGAATTCATGAGTGACATTGGATATTTAGAGATCAACAACTTGAATTTAAAAAGGAAGTCACCACCACGCGTTTGAGCACCAAGTAGGGTCAAGCGGAACACAAGAAGTAGTGCTTGGGTGATAGAAATAGAAACGCAAGATATGCCTACAGTCATGGATGCGGATGCGATCCACACACCAGAGTATGAAACGACTACCATGCATGTGGATGAAGATAAAAATTCCACACAGGAGGCTGAACAGCCGGAGGAGGACACCAAAAGGATAGAATTCGATGTGTCCAAGGGAAAATTGAGGTAGCATGAAGAATAGGCCACAGGTTTGACTCACCAGGGCCTAGAGTCAGAAGAAAAATAAGAAACAAAATTCTAGAACATACTAGTAGTTGGGGTATTGTATCCACAAGGGAAGAAGAAGGCGTGAACAGAGAGAAGTGAGCAAGGCGTACAACGCACACAGGCGAAATTGGTGATAGTGATGCAAAAAATACCCAAGGGAGTGAAGGTCGATGATGAAATGGTGGGAGGAGTAGATGACCTTAAATACTCTGACCATGACATGGAAGATGCAGTGAAATTCCCAGACTTAGCACCACATAGCTACTTGGAGAGTAGGGGAGAGGGTCAATCAGGAATGCCATCGTTGGAGATTGCGCAATGGATCCTAGGGTTATGAAACAAGGGAATCATGAATTTGTTGCAAATATCATACTTTGGTCGCGGTAAACACATCAATTGATGTGTGAAGAAACTCTTAGAAAGGGTGCATGGAGGAATTCTTTGGATGGATAGGCCAATGCCTATCAATGTCGACCTAATTGCAGCAATCATAGGGCTACCTGTTAGCACTTAAACTTGTCTTGTTCTCATGGATTGTGGTTTTGGTCTAGATCTGTGATTTTGTTTGTCTTTTCCCCCTTTTGGCAGACCCGATTATAGTTTTCCCTTCCCGACGTATATTTTCTTTGTCTGTTTTCCATTAGTCGACTGGTTTCCTTGTCGAAATGTGCCCGAGAGAAATCAACCCCGAGCTTCTCTATTCTCCTTGAGGAAGATTGTTTCTTTTTTTTCCTCCATCATTGAACCTTTGCCTTCCCAAGCCTAATTCTGGTCATCCATGCCCATTTCCACTGTCTGGATCACCGAGAGTGGTCAAATAGTGAAGCAAGTCAAGCAAGCGAGAAAAGATCGCTTTTCAATGGTGAGGATCCATTAGCGGGGTAGATTTGCGGTCATTGGGAAATTCAGGAATGTGAAGTGGCCTGAGGTTTAAGGCTAAGTCAGAGGCCTGAGACTAACGTTCATGTGAGAATTAATCTAGGCCATCCGCCCCTTGGATATAGGTGGCAGTCGATTTTGCGATCCCAGGAATTAGCATTTTGAGGTTTTCGTTAGCAAGCGCATCACAGCCTTACGCCCCAAAATGCGAAGCCCTGAGAGCCTGGCCTATGGTCATAGCCCATGGTAGTATGGAAGGGAGTGAGTTAGTGAAGGCAAGGGGTGCATGGTCACAATGGACCCACAGTGAAATGATAACCATGCCAATCTAGGCCGTTCAAGCAATGAACACATGGCACAGATTTGAGGTTTTATAGTTTTAGCCACCGGGACAGCGAGGAAGAGGTGCATCAGGGATCCCCGATACGAGAGTTCCCGACACAATTAGGACCATGGATCAAGGAAATGTCTGAGTCATTAAACTTGATGTTTCAGCTTTCGGCTATCGAGAGTCTAAGGAATAAGGGGTTGAATCCTTCCCATCATCGAAACGCGAAATTCATGAAGCGCCTTGGGTGTCCGGCACGGTCACAGCCTCAGGGTTGTATGAAATGGGACCCAAGAAGAAGTGGGCTAGGGTTTTTCAATGGAGAATAGATCGTGGCCGTCCATACTGAAGAAAATATGATCGCCGATCTCAGCCACAGTTTCGCGATTTCGGGCATCGCGATGTCAAAGTTAGGGGAGCTAAAAATCCCTGAAAGGAAAGTGGCGAGATGCATTTAAGATAGGCGTGGGGTCATGGCCCTAGGTTATATTGAGAATGGAGCCAAAAGAAAAGGAGGCTAGCCTCCAAGCCTTAGAGAGCTAGCGCGTGGTCATCACCTATACATGAAGCCTCGACCACCCGCCATGAATGAATGCAGTTAATGAATTTCGAGCAGGTTGTTGAAACCTCAGCTCAATCCATAAATGGAAGGCATGGGGGTATGGAGTAGTCAGCCTATGGTACCTAGATGGAAAGGTTCCCTGTGAAAGAAATGTTGTTTGAACCAGTGTCAGATGAGAAGCTATGTGCACAGTCTGCAAGAAGATCATGCACACGTAAAGCCTTAAATGAAGCAACTCAGTGACTCTCCTGTTGTTAAGGGGGGGAATTTCTTTGAGTATATATACTCATTTTTTATATTTTTGTAAGGATCGATGGTAGATATACGCTCCCGATTGTAAATTTATAGCGAGGCCTCTGGTTCTCTGGTTATAGACTAATATTTGAGACTTCTTGTTTAATGGCATCCCCCCTCTTTATTACTTTTCTTCTGACTCTTAAAGCCCGGGCATGGATGATCCAGTCAGGTGTTGTGATGACTATGTTAGAAAAACAGGACCGTGGAGAAATAAAATAAAACAAATGCGGAAACAAACACAAAAGATACACAATACAAGAGAGACACAGATTTACGTGGTTCACCCAGTGTGGGCTACATCCACCAGAGAAATTTCTAGGTCCTTTCTTTATTATTGTCCAGCAAAATGAAGGGATACAACCTACAACAAAACCCACTTTAACTTCCTCTTCTTTCTCTCACAGTCTCCTCTCTCAAAATACAATACTCCCCAACATACATAGCTGCAATACATTTCCTTCATAAAAGAGGGTTGCCTTCTAGGGAAAAAAACCCTAACATAATCTCTATTGTTAGATCTGCAACCTTATAATGAACTATCTAGATTTACAATGAAATTACAATATACGTTTACAAGGCAATTTTTTCTTCGGGGGCTTCGCCCTCGAATCCCCGCTAAGGGCTCGCCTTCCCCCAGACCCCCCAGCCGGGGGGATAGCCCCCCCGAACCCCACAGAGGGGGTACCCTCCCTCTGCACTCCCCCGCATGGAAGAGTGTACATACTTCTGGGGTGTAAATACTTCATGGGGTATAAACACGACTGAAAGTAAAAAAGACCTCTAAATCAAGAAGATAATCAGGCTCCACAACCAACAGACTATATAATGTAGGCTTGATTATATTAGTTTTTGCATAATTTTAAGTTTCTTGAAGTTATTCAGATCTAAGAAGATCTCATATATAAGACTTTTCCTCCAAAACCTGCTGGAAGACTAGATGTCCAGAGAAGAATTTCATTCCTCTCACGTTTTCCTCCACCTACTCACCACTATGCAAATTTACTGGCCTAAGTTAAATCAAGACCTCATCTAGCTCTGTATTTCCGACCTAGTTTTCTAAGTTAAAATGATATTGTTCTGAGTTTACTCTCATTCGGTCACCCTTTATAAATAACCTGTGACATACAAACTAATGGGTATCGGGCTTTCCCTCATCGCAATCTGAGGACAACTTCTGGTGCTAACAAAAGGTATTATTCCTCTGATTTTTTTTGTTATAATTGTTGTGAGGGATATGAAGGCCACGATCAAGATTTGGCTAATTATGATAGAGCCTATGAGGGTGAATACGAGAAGGGAGATGACGCTATGAGTGAGCTGATGGAACTGGTAAAATATCTTTCTGCAGAGATAGATGAGTTGAAGGCAGATCGTGATCACTGCCTTTTTGAGGAAGATGCAGAGGATTTTCCAGCCCTTGGAGAGGATGTTCTTGGCAGTCCTATTGATGATGGCCATATTGAAGGTTTCATAGCTGAAGAGGCCTTGATTTTGGCTCCCGAGGTGCCTGTTGGTCCTATATTTGACGATTATTCTGATGAGGAGTAGTAGATCCCCACATCACAATTTGTTGACCAGAAGAGAAGCCAACCTGTATATGACAACTATGAATCAAGTTGTGAGCTGGATACGTAGGATTTCCAAGAGCAGACTGTGGAGCCTTGTCCTCTGTTTGTTAAAGAAGATTATCAGGAGGAAATCAACCTTCCTTGGCTTACAGTAATCAGTGAGCAGCATGATGAGGAGCATTTTTTCCCACGGGTCCTGTTTATGACGATTATGAATCTGACCCTGGGGAGAGGCAGGAAGAAGAAAAGGAAGAACCAGAGGAGCAACAGAAAGGGCAGTTTGTCTCCTGTCTAGAACCCATTCGTGAGTAGCCACCGCCTGAGATCAGTCAACCTATATTGACTATTCACCCTCTTGTGCCTACCAGTGATATTCAACCCCGTATGAGTAGTTGTGGAGCAGAGCAGGCTTTCTACTAAAAATTTCACATAATTTGCCACTCATTCTATGAACCAATCAACGATTACATCGAGTGGCATTTCCTTCATATCTTGGAGCTGCCCAATTTTATGACAACTTCAACACTGGGAGGAGAGCTGAAAGATGTGATTGTTCTGTTGTCATAATTGCATCAGTTTTTATCAATCATCGACAGAATGAAGGAACTTCCATTCCAGAAGTTACTTGAATGGCTATGGTGGAATTTTTCTTTCACCTAGCCCCATGTAAAGGATTTATTAGTTTAGGATTGTACATAAATAAGCTCCTTTGAGCATGTATGTTTTTTTTTGTTTTGTTTTTACTTTTGGCCTATATTTTCAGCAGGGTGTTTTGAGCTTGACTCCATAGCCCAATAGAAGGTGACTAGAACTGCAAAAGGAGATCTTAGAGAATTGCAGGGACGACTCTATCCCTCGTGGAGCCAAATTTTATCACCAATTCTTGTCACGGGAAAAAAAGTACCTAGGTCTGTGGTCTGCATAAGAAGCGCCCGAGCGCAGCACGCAGAAATTTCCATTTCAGGCTTAAAATCAAGCGAGTGGTCAAAGATAAATTTTCAATGGCAAGGATCCATTAGCGGGGAAGATTTACGATCATCGGGAAATTCAGGAATCTGAAGTGGCCTGAGGTTTAACGCCAAGGCAGATGCTTGAGACCAACGATCAAGCGAGAATTAATCTAGGCCGTCTGCCACATGGAGACAGGTGGCAGCCGATTGTGCGATCCCAAGAGTTTGCATTTTGGGGTTTCCGTTAGCAATCGCACCACATCCTTACGCCCCAAAATGCGAAGCCTTGGGATCCTGGATTATGGTCATAGCCCATGGTCGTATGGAAGGGAGTGGGCCAGTGAAGGCGAGGGGCACATGGTCACGATGGACCCACAGTGAAACAATAACCATGCCAATCTAGGTCGTTCAAGCAATGAACACCTGGTGTAGATCTGAGGTTTCACAGCTTTAGCCACAGAGATAGCGGGGAAGAGGTGCATCAGGGATCCTCGATATGAGAGGTCTTGACAGAATCAGGATCATTTATCAAGGAAAGGTCCGAGCCGTTAGATCTGATGTTTCAACTTTCGACTACCAGGAGTCTAAGGAATAAGGGGTCGGCTCCTTCCCATTGCCGACATGCAAAATTCACGAAGCACCTTGGGTGTCGGGCATGGTCATAGCCTCAGGGTTGTATGAAATGGGACCCAAGAAAAAGTGGGCTAGGGTTGTTCAATGGCGAATATATCGTGGCCATCCATCCCGAAGAAAATATGATCTTTGATCTCAGCCACAATTTTGCAATTTCAGGCATCGTTATGTCAAAGTCAGGGGAGGTGAAAATCCCCCAAAGGAAAAGTGTTGAGAAGCATTTGAATATAGGCACAGGGTCATGGCCCTGGGTTATATTGAGAATGGAGCCAGAAGAAAGGGAGGCTAGCCTCCAAGCCTTGGAGAGTTGGCGTGTGGTCGTCACCTATACATGAAGCCTCGACCACCCGCCATGAATGAATGCCATTAATGAATTTCGAGCATGTTGTTGAAACCTCAGCTCAATCCATAAATGGAAGGTGTGGGGTTCTGGAGTAGTCAGCCTGTGGTATCCCAATGCACAGGTTCCCTGCGAAATCCATATCGTCTGAACCAGTGTCAGACAAGAATTTGTGTGCACAGTCTGCAAGAAGATCATGCACACATAAAGCCTTAAATGAAGTAGCTCAAGGACTCTCCTACTATCAAGGGGGGGGGATTGCTCTGAGTATATATTCTCATTTTTTATATTTTTGTAAGGATCGATGGTAGAGATACACTCTTGATTGTAAATTTCTAGTGAGGCCTCTAGTTCTCTGGGTTTAGACTAATATTTGAGACTTCTTGTTTTATGGTAGCCAACCTCTTCATTACTCTTTTTCTGACTCTTAAATCCTAGGCATGGATGATCTAGTCGGGTGTTTTGATGACTATATAATGTAGGCTTGATTATATTAGTTTTTGTAGCATTTTAATTTTCTTGAAGTTATTCAGATCTGAGAAGATCTCATATCTGAGACTTTTCCTCCAAAACTTGCTGGAAGACCAGATGTCCAGAGCAGACTTTCATTCCTCTCTCGTTTTCCTCCAACTACTCACCACTATGAAAATTTAGTGGCCTAAGTTAAATCAAGACCTCATCTAGCTCTGTATTTCCAACCCAGTTTTTCGAGTTAAAACGATATTGTTCTGAGTTTACTCTCATTCGGTCACCCTTTATAAATAACCTGTGACATACAAACTGATGGGTATTAGGCTTTCCCTCATCGCAATCTGAGGACAACTTTTGGTGCTAACACTACCCATGGATGGGGAGAAGCCAGAGAAATATTTAGAAGATAAAACAAAGGAAAAATACATCTCCAAATAAATAAAGGTAAAGTATGGCACAGATAGAGGTAACAGGGGAATCAGGATCAGTGACATCAACGATCCCGTGACGCGATTTGCAACAAGGATGTTAGGTTGAAAATTAATGTGAAAATGTAGAAAAGAGGAGGTACCATCAGGAGTGGTAGCAGCTGTAGCATAGTGCACGAAGGGGAGATCGATGAGTTGGGCCCCTTATTTACTAAATTTCCTTCTAGAAGATTGCAAGTATGCAAAAGATTAGGGCTTTGAGTTCCACTACTCATGGTTACTCATCCTCATTGCATTGGTAGAATGGCATGAACCAACATACAATATGTTCCTACAAAGTACAGGAAAATGTGGCGCAACATGCTACACGTTGTTGCGAAGCACAACAGACCCCAAGGACAAGAAAATAAATAGCGACATATTCATGCTGTACTTAACAAAGATCCAGAACAGATTGTTAGACACATGGAGGATTTCCCCAAAAACTGTCCAGGACTTTGGATAGATAAAACATTTCCATACATCGTGCCACAGTATGTGGTTGTAGGAAAATAAGGATCCAACCAAGGAGTGCCTATAGTTGAGCTACTGCATGATGATGTAGGATATCCAGATGGTGGTACAGGAGTGGCCTGAGGAGTGGAAAGTACCAGAGATTCCAAGAACAACGCCAATGCTACAAATGCAAATGTAGGGTAAAACAATCCCCATGCAGCAGACAGGCAGGAATGGTGCTAGAAAGAAAAACAAGAAGTCACAGTGTGGTCTTACATAGGGTCCACCGCGCGTAGAGAAGGCACCAAGGGAAACAACAGAACAAGTGTAATTGGAGGCACAAGAGACATCTCTGGAAGAAGAAAAGGCTCATGATATATAGAAAGATACACAAATTCCAGAGGCATCTGAGCCATCAGATGTCCAAATAAAAAAGACATCGGAACAAGCAAGTGGGTCTAGGAAGAAGGCAAAGGTCCACAGAAAACCAATGGAAACATCACTGCCAGCAGATGATGTGGAGTTGATATCCATGACAGTTGAAGACATACTGTTAGAGGTATGGGAAAATGCAGAGAATCACAAGGCTTCAATTCTAGAGCAAGTACAAGAGGTAAAAACTGCATTGGAGCAGTTGAGGATAAGGGAAGAGTAAAAACAGAAGGAGAAACCAATGCCCACTAGAGAAGGAGTACTTGCTAGAGAGACAACCCAAATTACAGAACAAGGCAGTTTAGATTTTATCATAACACTGAAGATGTTGTTCATCGTTGAGGAAACAACACAGAAGCCCTTGAAGGACATCGAGACATTGGACTTGGCGTTGCCCAATATTCCAACAAAGGCACTATATAAATTTTAGGTTAGCGTTGCACAAGATATTTAGTCCAAATCAAGTTCTGATGCTTTACAGATAGCGCAAGAGGAGAATGTTATACTGAAGGATGCATTTATCCAAGAAGGGCAGGAGAAAAAGATATCGCAAACGAAATTGGAGGAGATGGAGAAATAGATAAGTGCAGTATTTCAAGCCATCCCCGACAACGCAGAATCAAACGGAGAATCTTATGAAGAGAAGATGAGGAAAATAGTGTAGGCTTTGGCGCAATATAAAGAGCATATCAAGGAACTGGAGGAGCACACAGTACCTACTACTCCTCTAGAAGTCAGAGCACTAAGAGAGAAATATGTAAAAACATATGTAGAGAACATCATGCAGAGCATACATAGAATGACATAATTGCTAGAGAAGAGCACCCAACTGTGGACACATCTATTAGAGGATAGGAGCCTACAAGAGCTGCAAGGGAAGGAAGATAAATTTCATGTAGCAATGGTAGATGTCAAGCATAGACAGAGGACAATGTCATGGCTAGAGAAGATCAAGTCTTCCGTAGAAATGAAGAACCTGTAAGCAGAAGAGAAAGTGGTGCAGGCAAAAAAAATCGCAAGACATGCTCTATTGGAGCCCGTGCAAGAAAAGGCAGAGTAGTTGGTCATGGATATCGACGCAACAAAAGTGCACATCGAATACATAGGATTGGATGGGGGAGAAATCTTAAGACCTCTAGTCACTATGCAGGTGGTAGAAGCCATGACAGAGAAGAGAAACTAGGCTCATGAGCAATGCCAACAGATAATAGAGATGTACAAAGTACTAGAATAGGTAGTAAAATATGTAGGCATCCATGAGTGACTAGGGACAAGTCATGATTTCATTGTTCGGGGCATGTTGGCACATGCCAATTTCAAGAAAAATCGAAGAAGTTTTGAAGGACTTAAAGTAGTGCTAGAAAACATGGGAGTGCGCTGGAAAAAGGAGGAAAAGAAACACCGAAAATAAGGGAAAACCTGCACCGAGAAAAGTAGTTAGAAAGTGGACAAAATGTTGCAGAGCAATGGAAAAGTGGACAAGCACCGACTTGGAGCAACAGTCGGATTGAGGACCAGCCATGAACGAGTCAGATGGAAAGTGGAAAAACCTAATCCTTTTAGGGTTAGGGTTTTTGTGAGGACTTGGTCCTAGTTTTGTATAAGTAGAATGTATTAGGACTATAGAGGGGGATCAATCGATTTTTGACACTCTGTAGTAGGTTCAACTATTTGTTAGGGTTTTGATGAGAGGTTCTCAGTGTAAGTGAGAACTATTGCGATCTATGGAGATCGGATGTAATGAAGGAAGGATTGTACAATGTGCATCACTACATTTTTCATGACAAATGAATAAAGAGATGAAGTGACAAATCTTTGAGGACATAGCCCCATGGGGGGTGAACCATCGTATATCTATGTTTTATGTGACTATATGTAGTTTTTATGGTTGAATTTACTTTGATAATTTTTTATGATGAATATGTTGCTTGTTAAAGGAATGAAAATTGTGCAATAAGGTTAAGCTAATGGAATATGCACAACAACACCGAATAAATGAATCCTTTAGCTAGTGTTTAGATCAGGATCTTGGGTTATAGTAGATAAATGTTTGCCTTTGATCAAATGAGACTGTAATGATTAATGAAGCCCTATTAGAATAGTAGTGACAGGGGTTAGGAAAAATATCTAATGAGGATTTGGGGTTAACAATGAGTAGGTTGAATGCCTTAGAGAGAGGAATACATCCCATCCCAGGGTTGCAAACATCTGAGTCCTACATCCAACCATAGAATCCATCTTAGGTGAGACTTTGCAATGCACTCCATGTGCTGTGTTTCCTTCTGGTATCCAGAAGGGATGATGGTCGAAGGGTTTGTTGGTAATCCTATAGCTAGGACCTGGGTTAGCCCAAGTAACCCAACACTGCCAAATGGTATATTGAACTGAAGGGTAGTTCTTTTAGAAGCTTTAATGACTTGGAAATGGCATTTTTAATGCATTACCAACTGCATATTTGCTATGAGATAGGAACTGAGCTCTTGAATTTTGTGCATCAAAACAATTTCAGCCAAATCTTCAATCATATTCATGAGTAACATCGACGACGTAGGATGATTAAGAATCACATTCCAGAAAATCTCCTAAAAGAGTGGTTTACCAATTCCCTCTTACCACCCATTTCCTAGGATGAAGCCATGGCCAGGGTGACCACCTAGGAGAAGGCCATTTTGTATTCCCAACATCTAGATTTGATTTATTATCAGTTGGGTACTCTATATGATATCATTCCAAATTCTCTTCACCCGTCAACTGATCCTCATCAACCTCACCCAAGGCCCCATGCCAATGGTGTGGTTGGTTCTATTTCTCATGCATCTATTAACCAACTAGCTAATCATATGGGACATTTGTCCATTCAATCACACCCATTAGCAGTTGTCACTAATGCTCAAACTATTGTAGTCCCTCCTCAAACCTCCGAGGTGAATTTGGTGTTGTCCACACAACCAAAGAATCCTAAACATCCTAGAGGCAAGAAAAAGAACAAAAAAAAAAATTTCCACCAATGAGAAAGGGACTACCACTACCCAAACTGCCTAGGAGGGAGGCACTAAAGAGAAGAGGAAATCTTGGTTCACTGCACCATTAGTAGGGAGGAACATACCACTCACCAGTTCCCTCAAAAGGATGAGATCCATTGATATTTTGCACAATAGCAGGCCTCCCAACAACTTGTTTTCTTAACTCATCCTTTCCCTCCCCAACCTCAAAACATGGTTTCCATAAATCCTTTCCCTATGCAAGGGATCATGGAAAGTACCCCTCCACATGAGGGGTCTTCCTTGAATGATTATTTTTTTATGTGTGACCACATGGTCAACTTGCAAAATCGAAACATGAATTACGACATTCATGATCCCTCTAATGCTGCCTCAGAAGAAACATCTTCATCCCTACCTAGTGGCCTTATTCGTATAAAGAATCCATTCCTTGATGCACCACTTCACCCCCTGAAGGGTTTTCTTCAACGTACGACCCATAGTCCCAACACACAGGCTTCCCACAACTACATTATTATGGAAGAATTAGCCCAGGCACCTTGTGCCATGTCGGTGCTCGAAGTTCTCAAAAGATGCCTCATGTAGCGGAAAGCATGGCTATCGACCATAGGCAGGGTTGATCCCTTGGATTCAAAATTGATTAACTTTAACACTACCCAAGTTACTGATACAGTTGGATATTGGTGGCCACCCACCTGTTCCAAATTCCAACTGTCTCATCTTGACAGTTTTTAGTTGAACACGTTTCTCTGTAATGGGGACATTTCTTTGTAATTGTGGGTTCTGCACTTTTGGGTTTGTCCTAAATCCTGACACAGCATCTAGATGGATAATGGTGGCTGCCCACCTATATATATTCCAACTGGATAATTTAGGAATTTTTCATGTTAGTACATCTTTATGTACTTTCAGGGCCATTTTGGGGCCTTATATAGTGTTTTCTTGTCTTTCCATAGTCAAACTATAACTGGAGTTACATTTTGACAACATAATGTGTATTTCTCGAAAATACCTTTCCAACAGGCTATCACATACCTAAAATAGAGATCGTATGCTAAAGTTACGACCCTGGGAAGTTGATGTACTAACTTACCCCAATGGGGTCCACATGACTTTTGGCGCTTCATCTCCTAGTGTTAGGTTTTTGGATGTCTAGGGTTTTGGCATTCATGTTTATTATAAAAATTCCTTCAGAGCCTCATTTTACTCATCTTCTTGTGAATGAGCATAGTCGTTACATATCTTCTCAGAGATAAGCTGCCACCATTCTAGCAAGTCTTTCTATTTGTATTTTTACAGTCTATGTACATTTATTTCATTAATAGAAATAATGTATTACTGTATTTCTCTATTTATCGTAATATTTATGTGCACTTTATTGTAATATGTCTACTTTCATTTCGTTTCGAAAATAATCTAGATCGGTGGTATCAAAGTAGGTTGTTCTTGATAATTTTTCAGTGCATGTCCCTGACAAGGTCCGAGTATATCAAGTTGGTTCTCGAGCTTGTCTCTCTTGAGAAAAATTTCTCTCGCACGCCCAAGAAACCCTCCATGCCGGAATAAAATAAAAATGGTGGAGCAAAATATTCTATTAACTTGTTGCTTCAACAATCTCTTGCATGACAGAGGGATGAAATGATGGATAATTTTTCCCACATCCTTCAACACATGCTGATAGAAACATGTGCATCTTCATCAAGCGACGACTTTGAAGGAGCCTATCCCTTCAAGGTACAAGTTAATTTTTATATTCCCGTATTTGAAGGTTAGATAGATGCAGATGCCTTAGAAAAATGGTTAAATTTTATAGAAGTTATTTCTCTATTCACAATTTTTCCAACAGGGAAAATTTCATCTTCGTACTCCTCAAGGCTCTCCCCCATGTCAAACATTGGTGGGAAACTTACTGGGAGAGAAGTTCCATAGAGGAATATGGAATATATGGGATTGAGCCCACTTGGGATTTTTTTGTGGATGCAGTAAAGGAACAATATTACCCTGTTGATAACTATGAAGAACAGTACATGAGATGGACCACACTGTGGCAAGAGAAGATTCAAACAATGCCATAGTTCACAAATAATTTCCATACCTTGCACACCAAGGTCGGTATCAAAGTCTCTGAACAAAATCTAGTTCTAAAATATCGTGGGCCTCTGCATAGGTACATCCAAAACGAAATGTATTTCCTAAACATCTCATCATTGGGAGCTACCTATTGGTATGTTGTCAAAATCAAGCAGAAATGTAGGGACCAGAACAAATGGGAGTTCGGGTTTACAAATCCACAAAAACCAAAGCACATTAAAGACGGCCCTAACCAACAACCTCCTGACAACCAGTCCAAGGTACATAAAAAGAAGGGTAAAGGAAATATGAAGAATAACACTAGGAAGTGGTGCGAATTCCACAAAATCCCCTGGCACAACACCGATGAATGTTGCTCGAAATAGTCATTGGTGGCTGAGATCAAATACAAGGAGCCGAACCTTGATTCATAATTTGATCCAGAAAATAATGAAAAAAAATAGATTATCGACACATACTCTGTTGTTATTGTCAGGACCGCAACAATTCAACCAGAAGAACCAATAGATCCTAAAGAGGGGGAGCGCCTCTTCCATTCACAGATGTGGGTGAATGGGACCCTGTTTCATTTCATTGTTGATAGCGGCAACCAAGAGAACCTAATCTCAGTTGAGGTCATCAAACAGTTGGGGTTGTCGAAAACACCACACCCGCAACCATACAACATCGGGTGCCTTCACCAGGGATGCGATATCTGTGTTAGCCAATAGTGTCTCTTGTCCTATGGCATCTAAACCTTCAAGGATGAGGTATTGTGTGATTTTTCCCCTCTTGATGTCTGTGATGTTGTTTTGGGCCAACCATATATGTGGAAATTTCCTGTTGTTTATTAGTCTCGACCCTATAGTATCATTATTACTCTGGGGGGTCAACTCTATAGGATACCATAGGTAGTTCCAACTACTGTTCCACCAAAATAGTGCCGCAAGGTAATCTCTCATACTTAAAAATTCATCCTCTTCACAGTTTGTTCAAAGGATGCATAAAAGGCCGCTACAACCATTGCAGCCTCAACACCTTCTATCCAGTAGAAGCATATTACAGAAGAGAAATAAGATATTGTTTCTTCACCTACGATGGTGCCTACACAATGCCCCATCAACCTTGTCAACAATAGGTTCATGACATCCTTCCACAGACCAAACAACCCAACTTATCTAGCAAGGCACACAACACACCAAGATTCAGATTCAGCAAACACTTTCCCGTCTTCCTCGAGAACTCAACACAATGGAGACCATTTCTTCCTAAGGGGGGAGGACTAATCTAGGTGGATATTGGTGGCCACCCACCTATTCCGAATTCCAATTGGCTCATCTTAGCAGTTTTTAGTTTAGCACGTTTCTTTGTAATGGGGACATTTCTTTGTAATTATGGGTTCTTCACTTCCAAGGCTATCCTAAAGCCTAACACAATATCCAGGTGGATAATGGTGGTCGCCCACCTATTCCAACTGGCTTATTTTGGAAATTTTCATGTCAGTACATATTTTTGTACTTCTAGGGCCGTTTTGGGGCCCTAAACAATGTTTTCTTGGCTTGCCACAGTCAAACTATAGATAAAGTTAGCATTTGATGGCATACTGCGTATTTCTCGAAAATACCTTTCCAATGGGCTATTACATGTCTAAAACAGAGATCGTATGAAAAAGTTATGACCCCGAGAAGTTGATGTACTAACCTACCCCAACGGGGCCCACATGAATTGTTGCGCCTCATCTCCTAGGGTTAGGTTTTTGGATGTCTAGGGTTTTGGAATTCATGTTTATTATGAAAATGCCTTCAAAGACTCATTGTACTCATGTTCTTGCAAATGAGCGTAGCCGTCACATCTCGTCTAAGAGATAATCTACCGCCTTTCTAACAAGTCTTTAACTCTGTATTTTTACAGTCTCTGTACATTTATTTCATTAATAGAAATCATGTATTATTGTATTTCCTAGTTTCTGGTAATATTTATGTGCAATTCATTGTAATATTTCTACTTTCATTTTGTTCCGAAAATAATCTGGATCAGTTACTCATTGGTTCTCCCATCAAGCAACCTTCCATATTAAAGTGAGAACGATGGGGAAAAACATCTTTCAAACAATTGTTAATGAAGGAGCCTTGACTTGCATCATGTTGATTTCTTGTTGGAAATTGCTTGGCTCTCCTAAGCTTGATAAATCTACTACACTCTTAAAATCCTTTGATGGACACATATTCCAACCACACAAAATCATCACCGCCTTACCCATTGAGTTAGGTGCAAAGACTGTCTTAGTTGCCGTAGAGGTCATCGATGCACCACTTGAGTACAATATGTTACTCAAGTGCACTTGGTTCTATGATATGATTGTATTCGTCTCCTTGATCTTTTAGGTCCTATGTTTCCCTCACCAAGGGAAAATTGTTACGATTGATCAACTTGAGTTCTGTACCCTAGACCTTATATCTAATGTGAGGTCTAATGTACCCTTTGTAGGTGATACCACACAATATTATTTGCACGTTGGTTTCAGGATGTTCAAATATCTTTCTCTTATGGGTATATTTCCACTTTCCCCACCATCTTCTACTACAACTATTGGCCCCATCAATATGATTTCCTTAGATACCAGTGGATCCCTTGGGTATTTTGATCCTTTGATGGTATCTCACCCCGAGGATGTTGATTTGTATGGCACATCTGTTAAGCCCTAATATTGGCTCATTACCCCTTAATTGGGGCATATTAGATTAGTAATGTTATTTATTACCCCTTAATTGGGGCATATTAGATTAGTAATGTTATTTTATTTATGTCGGCTTTAGGCCATTAGTTGTAATTA
>SNQJ01S0027545.1:0-37671 GCA_010110895.2 Picea sitchensis | reverse complement strand
TGAAAATGTCTCCTTGGTATATATAGGCGACTAGGAGGTATAATTACAAATAATGGCCTAAAGCCGACATAATTAAAATAACATTACTAATATAAATTACAACTAATGGCCTAGATCCGACATAAATAAAATAGCATTACTAATCTAATATGCCCCAATTAAGGGGTAATGAGCCAATATTAGGGCTTAACATTACTAATGGAGAGGATCCAAAGAACTTGGAGGAGAATTTTCCTGATGCTAATTTATTTTCTGTTCATATTGTTGATGATTATTTTGCTGACATTGTTGGATTTTTTAGCACATGGACGACTGCCAAGGAATTTATTGTCGCATAGAAAAACCAATTGGTAGTGCACGCTACAGACTATTAGCTGATTGCAGGGCATTTATATAAGTTGGGTGAAGATGGAATTTTGAGAAGATGTGTGATGGAGCATGAGCGCTCCATGGTGATAGAAGAAGCACATGAAGGGATAGATAGAGGGAACTATACAGGAATATCTACAACAAAAAAGGTGTTGCGTGCAGGATTATGGTGGCCTATAGTACATAAGGACACGAAGGAATATTGTCTGACCTGTGATATCTGTCAGAGGGTGGGGAAACCATCTATAAGGGATGAAATTCCACTTATGCCGCAAGTAACTTTACAAGTATTTGATAAATGGGCTGTGGCTTTCATTGGAATGATTAATCCACCAACAAGGAGGTCAAGATCCAGACACATCATCACTGGGACAAAATATTTAACCAGATGGGTAGAAGCAATCCCAGTGAAGGATTGCAACACAGACACTGCAACGCAATTTCTCTTTGAAAACCTGGCGACCAAATTTGGATGTCATAGAATTTTGTTGAGTAATCAGGGGACTCATTTGATCAACAGTACAATAAGAGAAATGAAACAAGAATTAGAGATACATCATCAGAAGAGAAAACCTTACTATCCTCGGGAAAATGGTACAGTAGAAGATTTTAACAAAATTATAGAGAATGCATTGACAAAGATTTGCAATGTCAATAGGGATGATTGGGATTTGAAAGTATCAACAGTATTATGGGCTTATAGGACTACATGAAATAAGCTGATAGGACAAAAACCATTTAGACTGGTGTATGGGAAGGAAGCAGTCGTTCCATTGGAATATTTAATACCTAGTCTACGCATTGCAACAATCACCAACATGACATAAGAAGGTGTTGTGCAGGAAAGATTGGATCAGTTGATGGTGCTGGAATAAGATAGAATTTTAGCAGGCTTCCACCAGGAAATACAGAAAGAAAAGGACAAAGCTTGGCATGATAGGCACATAAAGAATAAAAAATTTAAGGAAGGAGATCTATTTATCCCCTATGACATCATGTATTTACAACACCCTAAGAAGTTCAAGATGCATTGGTTAGGGCCTTATCAAGTAGAGGCTATCACAAATGGAGGTGTTGTGCAACTGAAATATCTTGCAGGGAAGAATCTCAGAGGACTAGTGAATGGAAGTCGATTGAAGTTGTATCAATACAATCTAACTAACAACCTGAGGTAAAAATAGAAAGAGAAGGTATGATTGTACATATTGTATATAGTAGATGTTAGAAGAAAAAGACAAAAATCCATAAAAAGAAGAAATGTAACAAAAAAAAAAAAATATAGGAAAACATTAGAGGTTTTGATGTAATAGAATTGTTAGCATTAACAAGTGCACCACAAAAAAACCAATGTTGAAGACACTATGCACAACAAAATAGGTGACAGACACAAAAGTGGAGTGCACAAGAAAAAGTGAAAAAGTGAAAGCTGTCAGTGTGGAATAGTTTTCATTTCGCCATCCCATTATAAAAGTTGGAAAAGGGGGTAAATATGGTAATTTGTGTTTTTTCTCTAAGGAGAAGAACCAAGAGCGAAGTATAAGTGTGAAAGAGTGAGAATTCGTGAGAGACATTGGATATTTAGAGATGAACAACTTGAATTTAACAAGGATGTCGCCACCACGCATTTGAGCACTAAGTAGGGACAGGCGGAACACAAGAAGTAGTGCTTGGGTGATAGAAATAGGAACGCAATATATGCCTACAGTCTTGGATGCAGACGTGATCCACACACCAGAGTATGAGATGACTACCATGCACATGGATGAAAATAAAAATTCCACACAGGAGGCCGAACAGCCGGAGGAGGACACCAAAAGGATAGAATTCGATGTGTCCAAGGGAAAATTGAGGCAGCATGAAGAACATGCCACAGGTTTGACTCACTAGGGCCTAGAGTCAGAAGAACAATAAGAAACAAAATTCTAGGACATACTAGTAGTTGGGGTATTGTATCCATAAGGGAAGAAGAAGGCGCGAACAGAGAGAAGTGAGCAAGGCGTACAACGCACACTGGCGAAATTGGTGATAGTGATGCAAAAAATACCCAAGGGACTGAAGGTCGATGATGAAATGGTGGGAGGAGTAGATGACCTTAAATACTCTGACCATGACATGGAAGATGCAGTGAAATTCCCAGACTTAGTACCACATAGCTACTTGGAGAGTAGGGGAGAGGGTCAATCAGGAATGCCATCGTTGGAGATTGTGCAATGGATCCTAGGGTTATGAAACAAGGGAATCATGAATTTGTTGCAAATATCGCACTTTGGTTGTGGTAAACACATCAATTTATGTGTGAAGAAACTCTTAGAAAGGGTGAATGGAGCAATTCTTTGGATGGATAGGCCAATGCCTATCAATGTCGACCTAATTACATCAATCACAGGGCTACCTGTTAGCACTTAAACTTGTCTTGTTCTCATGGATTGTGGTTTTGGTCTAGATCTGTGATTTTGTTTGTCTTTTCCCCCTTTTGGTAGACTCGATTATAGTTTTCCCTTCCCAACGTATATTTTCTTTGTTTGTTTTCCATTAGTCGACTGGTTTCCTTGTCGAAATGTGCCCGAGAGAAATCAACCCCGAGCTTCTCTATTCTCCTTGAGGCAAATTGTTTCTTTTTTTTCCTCCATCACTGAACCTTCACCTTCCCAAGCCTAAGTCTGGTCATCCATTCCCATTTCCACTTTCTGGAGCACCGAGAGTGGTCAAATAGTGAAGCAAGTCAAGCGAGAAATAAAAGATCGCTTTTCAACGGTGAGGATCCATTAGCGGCGCAGATTTGCGGTCATTGTGAAATTCAGGAATGTGAAGTGGCTCGAGGTTTAACGCCAAGGTAGAGGCCTGAGACCAATGGTCAAGTGAGAATTAATCTAGGCTGTCTGCCCCTTGGAGATAGGTGGCAGTCGATTTTGCGATCCCAGGAGTCGACATTTTGAGGTTTTCGTTAGCAAGCACATCACAGCCTTACGCCCCAAAATGCGAAGCCCTGAGAGCCTGGCCTATGGTCATAGCCCATGGTAGTATGGAAGGGAGTGGGCTAGTGAAGGTTAGGGGTGCATGGTCACGATGGACCCACAGTGAAATGATAACCATGCCAATCTAGTCCGTTCAAGTAATGAACACGTGGCACAGATTTGAGGTTTTATAGTTTTAGCCACCGGGACAGTGGGGAAGAGGTGCATCAGGGATCCCCGATACAAGAGTTCCCGACACAATCAGGACCATGGATCAAGGAAATTTTTGAGCCGTTAGACTTGATGTTTCAGCTTTCGGCTATCAGGAGTCTAAGGAACAAGGGGCTGAATCCTTCCCATCGTCGAAATGCGAAATTCATGTAGCGCCTTGGGTGTCCGGCACGGTCACAGCCTCAGGGTTGTATGAAATGGGACCCAAGAAGAAGTGGGCTAGGGTTTTTCAATGGAGAATAGATTGTGTCCGTCCATACCAAAGAAACTATGATCGCCGATCTCAACAACAATTTTACGATTTCAGGCATCGCGATGTCAAAGTTAGGGGAGCTGAAAATCCCCGAAAGGAAAGTGGCGAGATGCATTTAAGATAGGCATGGGGTCATGGCCCTGGGTTATATTGAGAATGGAGCCAAAATAAAATGAGGCTAACCTCCAAGCCTTGGAGAGCTAGCGCGTGGTCATCACCTATACATGAAGCCTCGACCACCCACCATGAATGAATGCAGTTAATGAATTTCAAGCAGGTTGTTGAAACCTTAGCTCAATCCATAAATGGAAGGCATGGGGGTATGGAGTAGTCAGCTCGTGGTACCTCGATGGAAAGGTTCCCTGAGAAATCCATGTCGTTTGAACCAGTGTCAGACAAGAAGCTGCGTGCCCAGTCTACAAGAAGATCATGCACACGTAAAGCCTTAAATGAAGCAACTCAGTGACTCTCCTGTTGTTAAGGGGGGGGATTTCTTTTAGTATATATACTCATTTTTTATATTTTTGTAAGGATCGATGGTAGAGATACACTCCCGATTGTAAATTTCTAGCGAGGCCTCTGGTTCTTTGGTTATAGACTAATATTTGAGACTTCTTGTTTAATGGTAGCCCCCCTCTTTATTACTCTTCTTCTGACTCTTAAAGCCCGGGCATGGATGATCCAGTCAGGTGTTGTGATGACTATGTTAGAAAAACAGGACCATGGAGCAATAAAATAAAACAAATGCAGAAACAAAACATAAAATATACACAATACAAGAGAGACACAGATTTACGTGGTTCACCCAGTGTGGGTTACATCCACTAGAGAAATTGCTAGGTCCTTTCTTTATTATTATCCAACAAAATGAAGGGATACAACCTACAGCAAAACCCACTGTAACTTCCTCTTCTTTCTCTCACAGTCTCCTCTCTCAAAATACAATACTCCCCAACATACATAGTCGCAATACATTTCCCTCATAAAAGAGGGTTTCCTTCTAGGGAAAAAAACCCTAACATAATCTTTATTGTTAGATATAGGACCTTATAATGAACGATCCAGATTTACAATGAAATTACAATATACCTTTACAAGGCAATTTTTTCTTCAGGGGCTTCAACCTCGAACCCCCTCTAGGGGCCCGCTTTCCACCAGACCCCCCAGCCGGGGGGATAGCCCCCCCGGACCCCGCAGAGGGGGTAACCCCCCTCTGCACTCCCCCGCATGGAAGAGCGTACATACTTTTGGGGTGTAAATACTTCATGGGGTATAAACATGGCTGAAAGTAAAAAATACCTCTAAATCAAGAAGATAATCAGGCTCCACAACCAAAAGACTATATAATGTAGGCTTGATTATATTAGTTTTTGCAGAATTTTAAGTTTCTTGAAGTTATTCAGATCTGAGAAGATCTCATATCTAAGACTTTTCCTCCAAAACCTGCTGGAAGACTAGATGTCCAGAGAAGAATTTCATTCCTCTCACGTTTTCCTCCACCTACTCACCACTATGCAAATTTACTGGCCTAAGTTAAATCAAGACCTCATCTAGCTCTGTATTTCCAACCTAGTTTTCTAAGTTAAAATTATATTGTTCTGAGTTTACTCTCATTCGGTCACCCTTTATAAATAACCTGTGACATACAAACTAATGGGTATTGGGGTTTCCCTCATCGCAATCCGAGGACAACTTTTGGTGCTAACAAAAGGTATTATTCCTCTGATTTTTTTTGTTATAATTGTTGTGAGGGATATGAAGGCCACGATCAAGATTTGGCGAATTATGATAGAGCCTATGAGGGTGAATACGAGAAGGGAGATGACGCTATGAGTGAGCTGATGGAACTGGTAAAATATCTTTCTGCAGAGATAGATGAGTTGAAGGCAGATCGTGATCACTGCCTTTTTGAGGAAGATGCAGAGGATTTTCCAGCCCTTGGAGAGGATGTTCTTGGAAGTCCTACTGATGATGGCCATATTGAAGGTTTCATAGCTGAAGAGGCCTTGATTTTGTCTCTCGAGGTGCCTGTTGGTCCTATATTTGATGATTATTCTGATGAGGAGTAGTAGATCCCCACATCACAATTTGCTGACCAGAAGAGAAGCCAACCTGTATATGACAACTATGAATCAAGTTGTGAGATGGATATGTAGGATTTCCAAGAGCAGACTGTGGAGCCTTGTCCTCTGTTTGTTAAAGAAGATTATCAGGAGGAAATCAACCTTCCTTGGCTTGTAGTAATCAGTGAGCAGCATGATGAGGAGATTTTTTTCCCATGGGTCCTGTTTATGACGATTATGAATCTGACCCTGGGGAGAGGCGGGAAGAAGAAAAGGAAGAACCAGAGGAGCAACAGAAAGGGCAGTTTGTCTCCTGTCTAGAACCCGTTCGTGAGTAGCCACCGCCTGAGATCAGTCAACCTATATTGACTATTCACCCTCTTGTTCCTACCAGTGATATTCAACCCCGTATGAGCAGTTGTGGAGCAGAGCAGGCTTTCTACTAAAAATTTCACATAATTTTCCACTCATTCTATGAACCAGTCAGCGATTACATGGAGTGGCATTTCCTTCATATCTTGGAGCTACCCAATTTTATGACAACTTCAACACTGGGAGGAGAGTTGAAAGATGTGATTGTTCCGTTGTCATAATTGCATCAGTTGTTATCAATCATCGATATAATGAAGGAATTTCCATTCCAGAGGTTACTTGAATGGCTATGGTGGAATTTTTCTTTCACCTAACCCCATGTAAAGGATTTATTAGTTTAGGATTGTACATAAATAAGCTCCTTTGAGAATGTATGTTTTTTTTTGTTTTGTTTTTACTTTTGGCCTATATTTTCAGCAGGGTGTTTTGAGCTTGACTCCATAGCCCAACAGAAGGTGACTAGAACTACACAAGGAGATCTTAGAGCATCGAAGGGAGGACTCTATTCCCCCATGGAGCCAAATTTTATCATCAATTCTTTTCACGGGAAAAAAAGTACCCAGGTATGTGGTCTACATAAGAAGCGCCCGAGAGTAGCACGCAAAAATTTCCATTTCAGGCTTAAAATCAAGCGAGTGGGAAAAGATAAATTTTCAACAGCAAGGATCTATTAGCGGGGAAGATTTGCGGTCATCGTGAAATTCGGGAATCTGAAGTGGCCTGAGGTTTAACGCCAAGGAAAATGCTTGAGACCAATGGTCAAGTGAGAATTAATCTAGGCTGTCCGCCACATGGAGACAGGTGGAAGCCGATTGTGCGATCCCAAGAGTCGGCATTTTTGGGTTTCCGTTAACAATCTCACCACATCCTTACGCCCCAAAATGCAAAGCCTTGAGATCCTGGCTTATGGTCATAGCCCATGGTCATATGGAAGGGAGTGGGCCAGTGAAGGCGAGGGGCACATGGTCACGATGGACCCACAGTGAAACAATAACCATGCCAATCTAGGTCATTCAAGCAATGAACACCTGGTGTAGATCCGAGGTTTCACATTTTTAGCCACGGGGATAGCAGGGAAGAGGTGCATCAGGGATCCTCGATATGAGAGGTCTTGACAGAATCAGGATCATTTATCGAGGAAAGGTCCGAGCCATTAGATCTGATGTTTCAACTTTCAGCTACCAGGTGTCTAAGGAACAAGGGGTCGGCTCCTTCCCATTGCCAACATGCAAAATTCACGAAGTACCTTGGGTGTTGGGAACGATCATAGTCTCAGGGTTGTATGAAATGGGACCCAAGAAAAAGTGGGCTAGGGTTGTTCAATGGTGAATAGATTGTGGCCGTCCATCCCGAAGAAAATATGATCGTCGATCTCAGCCACAGTTTTGCAATTTTGGGCATCGTTATGTCAAAGTCAGGGGAGGTGAAAATCCCCCAAAGGAAAAGTGTTGAGAAGCATTTGAGTATAGGCACAGGGTCATGGCCCTGGGTTATATTGAGAATGGAGCCAGAAGAAAGGGAGGCTAGCCTCCAAGCCTTGGAGAGTTGGCGTGTGGTCGTCACCTATACATGAAGCCTCGACCACCCACCATGAATGAATGCCATTAATGAATTTCAAGCAGGTTGTTGAAACCTCAGCTCAATCCATAAATGGAAGGTGTGGGGTTCTGGAGTAGTCAGCCTGTGGTATCCCAATGGATAGGTTCCCTGTGAAATCCATATCATCTAAACCAGTGTCAGACAAGAAGTTGTGTGCACAGTCTGCAAGAAGATCATGCACACATAAAACCTTAAATGAAGTCGCTCAAGGACTCTCCTATTGTTAAGGGGGGGGATTTCTCTGAGTATATATTCTCATTTTTTATATTTTTGTAAGGATCAATGGTAGAGTTACGCTCTTGATTGTAAATTTCTAGTGAGGCCTCTAGTTCTCTGGGTTTAGACTAATATTTGAGACTTCTTTTTTTATGGTAGCCAACCTCTTCATTACTCTTTTTCTGACTCTTAAATCCCAGGCATGGATGATCCAGTCGGGTGTTGTGATGACTATATAATGTAGGCTTGATTATATTAGTTTTTGTAGCATTTTAAGTTTCTTGAAGTTATTCAGATCTGAGAATATCTCATATCTGAGAATTTTCCTCCAAAACCTGCTGGAAGACCATATGTCCAGAGCAGACTTTCATTCCTCTCTCGTTTTCCTCCAACTACTCACCACTATGAAAATTTAGTGGCCTAAGTTAAATCAAGACCTCATCTAGCTCTGTATTTCCAACCCAGTTTTCTGAGTTAAAACGATATTGTTCTGAGTTTACTCTCATTCGGTCACCCTTTATAAATAACCTGTGACATACAAACTGATGGGTATTAGGCTTTCCCTCATCGCAATCCGAGGACAACTTCTGGTGCTAACACTACCCATGGACGGGGAGAAGCCAGAGAAATATTTAGAAGACAAAGCAAAGGAAAAATACATCTCCAAATAAATAAAGGTAAAGTATGGCGCAGATAGAGGTAACAGGGGAATCAGGATCAGTGACATCAATGATCCCGCGACGCGATTTGCAACAAGGATGTTAGGTTGAAAATTAATGTGAAAATGTAGAAAAGCGGAGGTACCAATGGGAGTGGTAGCAGCTACAGCATAGTGCGCGAAGGGGAGATTGATGAGTTGGGCCCCTTATTTACTAAATTTACTTCTAGAAGATTGCAAGTATGCACAAGATTAGGGCTTTGAGTTCCACTACTCATGGTTACTCATCCTCATTGCATTGGTAGCATGGCATGAACCAACATACAATATGTTCCTACAAAGTACAGGAAAATGTGGCGCAACACGCTACACATTGTTGCAAAGCACGACAGACCCCAAGGACAAGAAAATAAATAGCGACATATTCATGCTGTACTTAATGGAGATCCAGAACAGATTGTTAGACACATGGAGGATTTACCCAAAAACTGTCCAAGACTTTGGATAGATAAAAAATTTCCATACATCGCGCCACAGTATGTGGTTGTAGGAAAATAAGGATCCAACCAAGGAGTGCCTACAATTGAGCTACTGTGTGATGATGTAGGATATCCAGATGGTGGTACAGGAGTGGCCTGAGGAGCGGAAAGTACCAGAGATTCCAAGAACAACGCCAACGCTACAAATGCAGACTTAGGGTAAAACAATCCCCATGCAGCAGACATGCAAGAATGGTGCTAGAAAGAAAAACAAGACAACAAAAGGTACAGTGGTGGAAAGTAGGCCAATTCAAAATAAAAGTAGAACAAAAAAGAAGTCACAGTGTGGTCCTACATAGGGTCCACCGCACGTAGAGAAGGCACCAAGGGAAACAACAGAACAAGTGTAAATGGAGGCACAAGAGACATCTATGGAAGAAGAAAAGGCTCATGATACAGGCAGAGATACACAAATTCCAGAGGCATCTGAGCCATCAGATATCGAAATAAAAAAGACATCAGAACAAGCAAGTGGCTCCAGGAAGAAGGCAAAGGTCCATAGAAAACCAATGGAAACATCAATGACAACAGATGATGTGGAGTTGATATCCATGACAGTTGAAGATAGACTGTTAGAGGTATGGGAAAATGCGGAGAATCACAAGGCTTCAATTCTGGAGCAAGTACAAGAGGTAAAAACTACACTGGAGCAGTTGAGGCTCAGGGAAGAGTAAAAACATAAGGAGAAACCAATGCCCACTAGAGAAGGAGTACCTGCTAGAGAGACAACCCAAATTACAGAACAGGGTAGTTTAGATTTTATCATAACACTGAAGATGTTGTTCATCGATGAGGAAACAACACAGAATCCCTTGAAGGACATCGAGACATTGGACTTGGCGTTGCCCAATATTCCAACAAAGGCACTATATAAATTTCAGGTTAGTGTTGCACAAGATATTTAGTCCAAATCAAGTTCTGATGCTTTACAGATAGCACAAGAGGAGAAGGTTATACTGAAGGATGCAGTTATCCAAGAAGGGAAGGAGAAAAAGATATCGCTAACGAAATTGGAGGAGATGGAGAAATAGATAAGTGCAGTATTTCAAGCCATCCCCGACAACGCAGAATCAAAGGGAGAATCTTATGAAGAGAAGATGAGGAAAATAAAGTAGGCTTTGGCGCAATATAAAGAGCATATCAAGGAACTAGAGGAGCACACAGTACCTACTACTCCTCCAGAAGTCAGAGCACTAAGAGAGAAAGATGTAAAAACATATGTAGAGAACATCATGCAGAGCATACATAGAATGACATAACTGCTAGAGAAGAGCGCCCAACTATGGACACATCTATTAGAGGATAGGAGCCTAAAAGAGCTGGAAGGGAAGGAAGATAAATTTCATGTAGAAATGGTAGATGTCAAGCATAGACAGAGGACAATGTCATGGCCAGAGAAGATCAAGTCTTCCGCAGAAATGAAGAACCTGTAAGTAGAAGAGAAAGTGGTGTAGGCAAAAAAAATCGCAAGACATGCTCTATTGGAGCCCGTGCAAGAAAAGGCAGAGTAGTTGGTCATGGAGATCGATGCAACAAAAGTGCACATCGAACAGATAGGATTGGATGGGGGAGAAATCTTAAGACCTCTAGTCACTATGCAGGTGGTAGAAGCCATGACAGAGAAGAGAAACTAGGCTCATGAGCAATGCCAACAGATAACAGAGATGTACAAAGTACTAGAATAGGTAGTAAAATATGTAGGCATCCATGAGTGACTAGGGACAAGTCACGATGTCACTGTTTTGGGCATGTTGGCACATGCCAATTTCAGGAAAAATCGAAGAAGTTTTGAAGGAATTAAAGTAGTGCTGGAAAACATGGGAGCACGATGGAAAAAGGAGGAAAAGCAACACCGAAAATAAGGGAAAACCTGCACCGAGAAAAGCAGTTAGAAAGTGGACAAAATGTTGCAGAGCAGTGGAAAAGTGGACAAGCACCGACTTGGAGCAACGGTCGGATTGAGGACCAGCCATGATCGAGTCAGATGGAAAGTGGAAAAACCTAATCCTTTTAGGGTTAGGGTTTTTGTAAGGACTTGGTCCTAGTTTTGTATAAGTAGAATGTATTATGACTATAGAGGGGGATCAATCGATTTTTGACACTCTGTAGTAGGTTCAACTATTTGTTAGGGTTTTGATGAGAGGTTCTCAGTGTAAGTGAGAACTATTGCGATATGTGGAGATTGGATGTAATGAAGGAAGGATTGTACAATGTGCATCACTACATTTTTCATGACAAATGAATAAAGAGATGAAGTGACAAATCTTTGAGGACGTAGCCCCACGAGGGGGTGAACCATGGTATATCTATGTTTTATGTGACTATATGTAGTTTTTGTGGTTGAATTTACTTTGATAATTTTTTATGATGAATATGTTGCTTGTTAAAGGAATGAAAATTGTGCAATAAGGTTAAGCTAATGGAATATGCACAACAACACCGAATAAATGAATCCTTTAGCTAGTGTTTAGATCAGGATCTTGGGTTATAGTAGATAAATGTTTGCCTTTGATCAAATGAGACTGTAATGATTAATGAAGCCCTATTAGAATAGTAGTGACAGGGGTTAGGAAAAATATCTAATGAGGATTTGGGGTTAACAATGAGTAGGTTGAATGCCTCAGAGAGAGAAACACATCCCATCCCAGGGTTACAAACATCTGAGTCCTACATCCAACCATAGAATCCATATCAGGTGAGACTTTGCAATGAACTCCATGTGCTGTGTTTTCTTCTGGTATCCAGAAGGGATGATGGTCGAAGGGTTTGTTGGTAATCCTATAGCTAGAACCTGGGTTAGCCCAAGTAACCCAACACCGCCAAATGGTATATTGAACTAAAGGGTAGTTCTTTTAGAAGCTTTAATGACTTGGAAATGGCATTTTTAATGCATTACCAACTGCATATTTGTTATGAGATAGGAACTGAGCTCTTGAATTTTGTGCATCAAAACAATTTCAGCCAATTTTGATCATATTCATGAGTAGCATTGACGATGTAGGATGATTAAGAATCAAATTCCAAAAAATCTCCTAAAAGAGTGGTTTACCAATTCCCTCTTACCACACATTTCCTAGGATGAAGCCATGGCCGGGGTGACCACCTAGGAGAAGGCCATTTTGTATTCCCAACATCTAGATTTGATTTATTATTAGTTGGGTACTCTATATGATATCATTCCAAATTCTCTTCGCCCGTCAACTGATCCTCATCAACCTCACCCAAGGCCCCATGCCAATGGTGTGGTTGGTTCTATTTCTCATGCATATGTTAACCAACTAGCTAATCATATGGGACATTTGTCCATTCAATCACACCCATTAGCAGTTTTCACTAATGCTCAAACTATTTTAGTCCCTCCTCAAACCTCCGAGGTGAATTTGGTGTAGTCCACACAACCAAAGAATCCTAAACATCCTAGAGGCAAGAAAAAGAACAAAAAAAAAATTCCACCAATGAGAAAGGGAATACCACTACCCAAACTACCTAGGAGGGAGGCACTAAAGAGAAGAGGAAATCTTGGTTCCCTGCACCATTAGCAGGGAGGAAAATCCCATGCACCAGTTCCCTCAAAAGGATGAGATCCATCGATATTTTGCACAACAGCGGGCCTCCCAACAACTTGTTTTCTTAACTCATACTTTCCCTCCCCAACCTCAAAACATGGTTTCCATAAATCCTTTCCCTATGCAAGGGATCATGGAAAGTACCCCTCCCCATGAGGGGTCTTCCTTGAATGATTATTTTTTTATGTGTGACCACACGGTCAACTTGAAAAATCGAAACATGAATTATGACATTCATGATCCCTCTAATGTTGCCTCAGAAGAAACATCTTCATCCCTACCTAGTGGCCTTATTCATATAGAGAATCCATTCCTTGATGCACCACTTCACCCCCTGAAGGGTTTTCTTCAATGTACGACCCATAGTCCCAACACACAGGCTTCCCACAACTACATTATTATGGAAGAATTATCCCAGGCACCTTGTGCCATGTTAGTGCTCGAAGTTCTCCAAAGATGCCCCATGTAGCAGAAAGCATGGCTATCGACCATAGGCATGGTTGATCCCTTGGATTCAAAATTGATTAACTTTAACACTACCCAAGTTACTGATCTAGTTGGATATTGGTGGCCACCCACCTGTTCCAAATTCCAACTGTCTCATCTTGACAGTTTTCAATTGAACACGTTTCTCTGTAATGGGTACATTTCTTTGTAATTGTGGGTTCTGCACTTTTGGGTTTGTCCTAAATCCTGACACAACATCCAGGTGGATAATGGTGGCTGCCCACCTATATATATTCCAACTGGATAATTTTGGAAGTTTTCATGTCAGTACATCTTTATGTACTTCCAGGGCCATTTTGGGGCCTTATATAGTGTTTTCTTGTCTTTCCATAGTCAAACTATAACTAGAGTTACATTTTGACAACATAATGTGTATTTCTCGAAAATACCTTTCCAACAGGCTATCACACACCTAAAATAGAGATCGTATGCTAAAGTTACGACCCCGGGAAGTTGATGTACTAACTTACCCCAATGGGGTCCACATGACTTTTGGCGCTTCATCTCCTAGTGTTAGGTTTTTGGATGTCTAGGGTTTTGGCATTCATGTTTATTATAAAAATTCCTTCGGAGCCTCATTTTACTCATCTTCTTGTGAATGAGCATAACCGTCACATATCTTCTCAGAGATAAGTTGCCACCATTCTAGCAAGTCTTTCTATTTGTATTTTTACAGTCTATGTACATTTATTTCATTAATAGAAATAATGTATTACTGTATTTCTCTGTTTATGGTAATATTTATGTGCACTTTATTGTAATATGTCTACTTTCATTTCGTTTCAAAAATAATCTAGATCGGTGGTATCAAAGCAGGTCGTTCTTGATAATTTTTCAGTGCATGTCCCTGACAAGGTCTGAGTATATCAAGTTGGTTCTTGATCTTGTCTCTCTTGAGGAAAATTGCTCTCACACGCCCAAGAAACCCTCCATGCCAGAATAAAATAAAAATGGTGGAGCAAAAGATTCTATTAACTTGTTTCTTGAGAAATCTCTTGCATGGCAGAGGGATGAAATGATGGATAATTTTTCCCACATCCTTCAACACATGCTGATAGAAACATGTGCATCTTCATCAAGCGACCACTTTGGAGGAACCTATCCCTTCAAGGTACAAGTTAATTTTGATATTCCCATATTTGAAGGTTAGATAGATGCAGATGCCTTAGAAAAATGGTTAAATTTTATAGAAGTTATTTCTCTATTCACAATTTTTCCAACAGGGAAAATTTCACCTTCGCACTCCTCAAGGCTCTCTCCCATGTCAAACATTTGTGGGAAACTTACTGGGAGAGAAGTTCCATAGAGGAATATGGAATATATGGGATTGATCCNTGCAGATGCCTTAGAAAAATGGTTAAATTTTATAGAGTTATTTCTCTATTCACAATTTTTCCAACAGGGAAAATTTCACCTTCGCACTCCTCAAGGCTCTCTCCCATGTCAAACATTTGTGGGAAACTTACTGGGAGAGAAGTTCCATAGAGGAATATGGAATATATGGGATTGATCCCACTTGGTATTTTTTTTGGATGCAGTAAAGGAACAATATTACCCTATTGATAACTATAAAGAATAGTACATGAGATGGACCACACTGTGGCAAGAGAAGATTCAAACAATGCCATAGTTCACAAATAATTTCCATACCTTGCACACCAAGGTCGGTATCAAAGTCTCTGAACAAAATCTGGTTCTAAAATATCATGGGCCTCTGCATAGGTACATCCAAAAAGAAATGTATTTCCTAAACATCTCATCATTGGGAGCTACCTATTGGTATGTTGTCAAAATCGAGCAGAAATGTAGGGACCAAAACAAATGGGAGTTCGGGTTTGAAAATCCACAAAAACCAAAGCACATTAAAGACTTCCCTAACCAACAACCTCCTGACAACCAATCCAAGGTACATAAAAATAAGGGTAAAGGAAATATGAAGAATGACACGAGGAAGTGGTGCGAATTCCACAAAATCCCCTGGAACAACACCGATGAATGTCGCTCGAAATAGTCATTGGTCGCTGAGATCAAATACAAGGAGCTGAACCTTGATTTAGATTTTGATCCAGAAAATAATGAAATTTTTTTTTTATCGAAACATACTCTGTTGTTATTGTTAGGACCGCAACAATTCAACCAGAAGAACCAATAGATCCTAAAGAGGGGGAGCACCTCTTCCATTCACAGATGTGGGTGAATGGGACCCCATTGCATTTCATTGTTGATAGCGGCAACCAAGAGAACCTAATCTCAATTGAGGTCATCAAATAGTTGGGGTTGTCGAAAACACCACACCCACAACCATACAACATCAGGTGGCTTCACCAGGGATGTGATATCTGTGTCAGCCAATAGTGTCTCTTGTCCTATGGCATCTAACCCTTCAAGGATGAGGTATTGTGTGATTTTTCCCCTCTTAATGTCTGTGATGTTGTTTTGGGCCAACCATATATGTGGAAATTTCTTGTTGTTTATTAGTCTCGACCCTATAGTATCATTATTACTATGGGGGGTCAACTCTATAGGATACCATATGTAGTTCCAACTACTGTTCCACCAAAATAGTGCCGCAAGGTAATCTCTCATACTTAAAAATTCATCCTCTTCACAGTTTGTTCAAAGGATGCATAAAAGGCCGCTGCAACCATTGCAGCCTCAACACCTTCTATCCAGCAGAATCATATTGCAGAAGAGAAAGAAGATATTGTTTCTTCACCTACGATGGTTCCTACTCAATGCCCCATCAACCTTGTCAACAACAGGTTCGTGACATCCTTCCACAGACCAAACAACCCAACTTTTCTAGCAAGGCACACAACTCACCAAGATTCAAATTCAACAAACACTTTCCCCTCTTCCTCGAGAACTCAACACAATGGAGACCATTTCTTCCTAAGGGGGGAGGACTGATCCAGGTGGATACTGGTGGCCACCCACCTATTCCAAATTCCAATTGGCTCATCTTGGCAGTTTTCAGGTTAGCATGTTTCTTTGTAATGGGGACATTTCTTTTTAATTGTGGGTTCTTCACTTCCAAGGCTATCCTAAAGCCTGACACAATATCCAGGTGGATAATGGTGGTCTCCCACCTATTCCAACTGGCTTATTTTGGAAATTTTCATGTCAGTACATATTTTTTTACTTCTAGGGCCGTTTTGGGGCCCTAAATAATGTTTTCTTGGCTTGCCATAGTCAAACTATAGACAAAGTTAGCATTTGATGGCATACTGCGTATTTCTCGAAAATACCTTTCCAATGGGCTATTACACGTCTAAAACAGAGATCGTATGAAAAAGTTATGACCCCGAGAAGTTGATGTACTAACTTACCCCAATGAGGCCCACATGAATTTTTGCGCCTCATCTCCTAGGGTTAGGTTTTTGGATGTCTAGGGTTTTGGAATTCATGTTTATTATGAAAAGGCCTTCAGAGACTCATTGTACTCATGTTCTTGCAAATGAGCGTAGCCGTCACATCTCTTCTCAGAGATAATCTACCTCCTTTCTAGCAAGTCTTTAACTCTGTATTTATACAGTCTCTGTACATTTATTTCATTAATAGAAATCATGTATTATTGTATTTCTCAGTTTCTGGTAATATTTATGTGCAATTCATTTTAATATTTTTGCTTTCATTTTGTTCTCAAAATAATCTAGATCAGTTACTCATTGGTTCTCCCATCAAGCAACCTTCCATATTAAAGTGAGAACGATGGGGAAAAACATCTTTCAAACAATTGTTAATGAAGGAGCCTTGACTTGCATCATGTCGATTTCTTGTTGGAAATTGCTTGGCTCTCCTAAGCTTGATAAATCTACTACACTCTTAAAATCCTTTGATGGACACATATTCCAACCACACAAAATCATCACTTCCTTACCCATTGAGTTAGGTGCAAAGACTATCTCAGTTTCCATAGAGGTCATCGATGCACCACTTGAGTACAATATGTTACTCAGGTGCACTTGGTTCTATGATATGATTGTATTCCTCTCCTCGATCTTTTAGGTCCTATGTTTCCCTCACTAAGGGAAAATTGTTACGATTGATCAACTTGAGTTCTGTACCCTAGACCTTAGATCTAATGTAAGGTCTAATGTACCCTTTGTAGGTGATACCACAAAATATTATTTGCACGTTGGTTTCAGGATGTTCAAATATCTTTCTCTTATGGGTATATTTCCACTTTCCCCACCATCTTCTACTACAACTATTGGCCCCATCAATATGATTTCCTTAGATACCAGTGGATCCCTTGGGTATTTTGATCCTTCGATGGTATCTCACCCCGAGGATGTTGATTTGTATGGCGCATCCATGCTGCTCACTGTGATCGAAATTGTCGATCCTATAATCCCATCAACATCTACTGATATTGGTCAACAAGTCCATCCTCCTATGGAGTGTTATCACCCTACTCTTCCCAAACGGGTTGTTGAATCTCCACATTCACATGAAATCCTTAATTCTACATTACCTTCAGAAGAGGCCATCCTATAAGTCATGGCTTCCATAGAAAATATAAGGTATGAGGTGCTACATCAATCATCTTATCCTCATTTAGAACCGATGAGATCTAGCATGATGAGTTTTGATCCAATGAAACCCCTAGTCTTGGCCCTTTTTCACCTTGGTTATCTTATTCAGAACTTGCCATCAACTTCTCTACTACCTCTTCCATCAATGATTCACATTTTTTTCTTCCTTCATTTCTTGATGGGTCCCATCAAGGCATTGTTGTATTCCATGAAACCACTCATGGTGAATATCTTCTGATGCAAAGATTCATTCCTATGTGGCATGGCCCTGACATGGTGCGCCATATGATGTCCAAAATGGATCACAATTTCCTCGTTTATGAAAAATATCCTTGGCATGAGCCTAGAAATGGGCTCTACATGGTATAAACCATCATATATGTAGTTCCTTGTACATAAGTGTGTGGTGTGAGTTCTTTTGTTTTTCCTATATCATATCGAGAAAATCCAAAAATATTTTCCTTTTTGAGATTTCACTGTCCGTTTTAACCTTGGAATCTAGTTTACATGTGCTCGACACGATTCTAGGTAATTGTTTATGGATATGGCGCCTTCCACTACACTTAAGGTATATATTTCTAAACTGGCATATAGGGATAGGTTTTTCCCTACATTTTCTGCCTTGCATTATTAACTGTGCATACTACCAGCATTATACCTTAGTTTCGAACCCAACTAGTTGTGACGCTAGCCACTACTTTTGCATGTTTTCATTGGTTCGGTAGTGCCTACCTATCATGGGAACCCTTAACAGATGCGAGCGGAACCACCGATGATGATGATGATGGAACCCAAGGTACCTAGTACAATATAGAGAGTATGAATAGAGGATTTGATGTTGAAAACTCATATATTCAATCAATCAGGAGTCAATGATGAAAACCCACTGTCAATCATGCAGAGCCCTACCACCGAGGACCACAAGTTCCAAGGTACTATATGGTTTCTAAATCCCTTTCCTAGATAATGTTCTCAAGTTGATAGGAAGAGATCTGCCGAAGGAGGGCCTTGATGTATCCCTCATAAATCGACATGGAATAAACACTGAGATATGATGTGAAGAGAGAGTATCACAAAGTACAACTGACATAGGAAAGGTCGACTTAGAAATTCAACAAAATAGCAGATGGTCGACTTAGGCTTAAACTTTCCTTGAACATATAACGTGACACAATGGTGACTTGGTAGTAAAACACAAGATATGGATTAATATAGTGCAACAACATAGGAGGAATTGAAGCACTCTCCATGATGATTGGAAGAGTAGCCAATGGAAGGAGTATCTTTGACTCATATTATTGGGATGGATCCTAGGCATGCTAAAAACCAACTATATGATGAGGACTCAAACAAGTTCCATGTTCAAGAGTGACTCGACTATTGTTTCCATTTTGAGAATAGACCAATGGTGAAAAACCCCCACCCTTTTTTTTTCATCTACTTCATGGTTTAACGATCATGAAATAATGACACAAGTATGCTGAGTGTTCTTTTTCGTAAATATAGTCCCCCAAGCCCAAAAAAGGATAAAACAATACAAGGGAGAACTCTTCTGACCCAGGTGGACTAGATTATTCCTTTTTTTAATTAGTCCATACGGTCTGAAAAAGGGTTAAAATTATACTGAATAGATGACCTTTCAAACCATTTAACAAGTCTTAAAGAAGACAAGATCACTCAACAATATTTTCATGTTTAAAGGTTCTCAAAATATCTTAAAGGAGACTCGTCGGGAGAGAATGATTGGCTTAACGACATGCTCCTATGTTCCAAGAGCATGGAATCAACCTAAGCATTGAGGAATGAAAATGGTACTTGAAAATGAGGTCCACTCTTAACAATTGTTCTCTCCCTGGGTAGGTGGATGCAAAATAGAGGCTAAATAATGTAAGCGGTGGATGGTCAAGGCTACTGCACAGTGGTAAGTGAGATATGGGAAAACAATAGTGCAATGGTGGGAGGCATGATGTGAAGAGAAAATGCATAGGAAACCATTAATAAATATAAAAAAAATTGGGAACCCCCATGGGATATGGCCAAAAAAAAATCGAAGAGAGGAGAATGAGGCTCAATATTCGTTTCATGGCAGGGCTAAAGGAGGGCTCCTAAGCCTACAGGAAAATAAAAACATGGTAACTATATGGAAATTTAAATTTCTAACATGGTATACATCAATGATCAGTAATCAGATGGTTTCTACCATGCTCAACATTAGCTCATTTATTCACATGTTGTAGATTCGTACCATTGGGGTTTTGGATGAAGACCTTGGGTTTGGGGACACATGACTCCTTTCCATAAATTCCCTCCCAAGTTGCACTGGAGTATCTCAATTGTATCTGAAGACTTCGGTGGCACTCTCCTTAGTGCTCATTTTCTTCCTGACATCTATATGTTGTGTCATAGATCCACATTGTATCTATTGGTGGATATGATTTGTTTCTAATATAGATCCACATTTAATTTGTTTGTGGCTATGATTGAGTTCAGGACGTATATCTACATTGTATTGTATCATGGCTATGGTCTTATTGATGACATCGATCCACTATGTATTCTTTCATGGCCATGGTCTAGCATTTCATTTCATTGATCTCCATTGTATTTTTTGGTGATCATGCTCATTATGAGTCTGAGTAGGTCTACCTAGGGGATTGGTGTATATATATATATATATATACTCATCCTTGGTGTTTGATTGTATGACTTATTTGGCATTTGAACCTCCTTTGATCTCTCCTTTCGCTGCCACATATGCACATTATTGTAATGTATTTCAGCCATCCACTCCTTTCCTAACCTCACACATTAGGGGGCATCTGTTATAGCTTTAATATCCACTCTAGAGATTAGAGAGGAATCCATTAGAGGATTAAGGCCCTAATGCATCTTTTTCCTAGGGTTTCACACCTTTTTTATCCTTTTTTACCTAGTTTTAGGCATACTCGTGGGACACCTAACAGACAACAAGTGAGGCACTCGCTTGACACTAGTTGTGCAACCATCAAGGGATTGTCAAGTTTCTAGAATTGGGGAGTTACGAGGCAAGAGGTGAGATATGAGTTGGATATTAGTGGCTAGGACCTAGGAACTCACATCATTCAAGTTTCTAGTGGCCTCTAAAAGATCTAGAAACCTCCCCCAAGCCTCTTATAAGAGCTATATAACAAAGGCAAGCCTTGGGAAAGAAGGAGGAAGAATTGAATATCAAGGTTATGCTGCCAAACTGCATAACTATTCAACTAGAATTCATTGGATCCTAGAATGACCAAGGAGTTTTAAGGAAGAGAAAGGAGAAAGGATAATGAAGCAGCCTACATCGACACTTGAGGTATGCTATTTTTATGTAAGTTTCCATTTACAATTAATAGATCATTTGGTTTTCCCCTGAATATTTTTCATTGATATATAAATGTTTAGATATGATTTAACAGATTATAGATCAGATTAGATCCAAGGTAGATCTAGGAATATAACACTAGGAAGACAAGTAGAATGGTATTGTTTTGTATTTGGTGTGTATGGAGCAGGTTGTAGAAGCTGGAACTAGAACTTCAGGATTGCAACAACGAGGAATATACTAAGGAAAACCTTCAGGAAAAGGTATGCCATTCTTTTATCTTCTTATGTCATGATCTTGTTGCTTGTTTTTGGGAGAACCATAAGAAGTCTACCCCTCCTGTATAGGATATCTAGGATTATCCTAGGGAGATATTACTGATGTATTTAGTGATATCCCTGTGATAATTTTTCCCATAGAAGTGGGACCCCTTCAAGAGAAACTATATTAAAGTTGATTTCGTCTCCTTCTAAAATTGCAGCTCGCAAGCAATTGCTTAAAATAGTGACATGATTTCAACTTGGTGTTTTGTTCTATTACACATGCATGAATGGTATCTTACAAAACAGTTTGTGATTCTCCTTATTTTTACATTGTGCCAGATATATCATCACAATATTAAAAGAAAAAAGGAAGAGGTTCTTTACATAAGTGTTATGAGATGACAAAGGTTCAAACCTTGTTATTGTGTTCAATTCTATTACATGACAAAAAGGTGGTCAAGTTTTACTTATGCATATATATCATATGGCCTCAATTCAATACATGATGTTATACAATCATTGGCATATAGTATGGATGAGTTTCATACATGATAAATTTTTCATATGACAATGTTATTTGGTTATGATCATTGGTGGCATTTGTTAAAAGGTTCAAAACTTTACTTGTCTTTGTGAATATGGTATAAATGATGGCTTTTTTGGATATAGAATAAGTGCAAGTTTGACATATTTGAATGTGTAGATAGTGTGGTACATGGTTCGAATTCAGAATCTGAGGTAGCATTCAATGTTTTCCACCATGTAACACATGGTTGGTTAATGGATAAGTTGGTGAGATTTTGGGTTTTTCCATCCGACTTTGGAGGGGGCATGAAGTTAATGAGAGTTATTGCACTCTTTATCGGTTTTCCTCCTGAGGTATACCACCTTGCATTTTTATTTTTGTCAAGAACTCTTTGTTGCTGGTAGTCGATGGTTTGGAGTTTGAACTTCATTGGTGTTTGAGTAATGATCCTGGGTCGCTCTTATCTCATTATTTAAAAAAATTTGTACAAGTATGGGCATTTTTTACTCTTCTAGCATCAAAACAAACTTCTCTGCTTTGATGATTTTTAGAATTTTGGCTCTGATTTGGTCACATCCTATGTGTGTGTAAAAGTGTGACTCTGTATGGTTTTGATATGAAAGAAAATTGAAAATGTTCACTCATGGTTTGAAAGCTTGGTTCTTTAGAAGTTTTCCACACTCGTAAATGAATGAATTTCTTCCATGTTTAGATTATTGTTCCGAGTATAAATTTTAAATGATATGCGACTTGGGTTTGCATAGAAAAAATATAAACATTGTGTGGCTTTGACTGAATCCCATGTATGGATAAGAGATTGAGTTTTACCTGCATTCGGTTTAGCATAGTTCCTGCGTGTATGGGTTTTCATGGATTGCAATCTCAACTTTATCAGTTATAGCTTTTTCATTTTTGAATGGTGTTTTGGAGAAGTCCAGGGTTTTCACTCGCCTAGAACCATGTTTTGACATGCTTTTGTATAGAGTTTTAGAGATGTTTTTTTTTTAGTAAATATATATGTTTAAACATATAAAATCTATTGGTTTCGAACCTTATGAAACCCTCTACTCTTAATGGCTGATTTTGTCACCAACATTTGGTTTTGCTTATTGGTATATAATCTCTGTAAGTAAATTTGTTCTAATGCGCCAAATGTGAGTAACAACATGGTATGCAATGAAATTGGTGGAAATGTTGTATGGTGTTGGGTGTTGATGTTTTTTGAGCCTGTGTATGACCCATCATTGTATTTATTTGTTTATATTGATGGGTTATGGTTCCAGTTTGTTGGATATGATTATGCATGGTTCTTAATTATTATTGCCAAAAGGAAACCTGGATAGTTTGCATTCACCTAGAATTTAGATATGCACTTTGATTACCATCATATGTGGTTCTGAGAAATTATAAGACTTGTTTCAAGATCGAAATTTTCATGACCTGTTTGATGTCAAACCATTATTGGCTCTCAAATTGATTGTCATTCCCACTCCACACTATTTTGTATTTGGACTATGTGGATGAATATACAGTCAATATCAATAGATAGTGTATCAAGTGATAGATATTTCAGAAGGTTTCAATGATAGATTTTGAATATCTGTGCAAAACTTGTCAAGCATAATTCTCTTGAACATTTATTAAATTGTTTTAATAAATAAGATAAGTAAGGATTATATTGCAAGAGGATAAAGAAATTCATACATTGTTGGACACCGACCACACTCAAGGGGGGGGTTGAATCAATTTGAGGCTCTTTTTACAACTTCTTACAAAACTTTAGTTAGCCATCACCATTCACCACATAATTACTCATTACTTCTATTCACACTTAGTTGCTTTCATGTAAATATATCTCAATGACATATATTAACAATAAAGAACTATTCACCATCAAAATAAAGAACATCATGAACACAATATATATGTATAAGTTTTTTTTGTATTACGGACTACAATCCTTGGGGTTTATCAACACCAACTGAAATGAGCACCAACTCAAAGAGAGAACCAACTCAAAGAGAGAACCAACTCTCAATGCAAGACCCATCATGTATATCTCAGCACCAACTGAGAAGAGGAATCCAATCCTCAAGTACAAGACCCAACTTGTAGACAAAAAGAAATCTATCAAACTATAGCAACAGTCTATACCAAGACAAGTTCATCAACTATGCACAACACAACCTGTCACAACAACCTATCATCTCAGCCTGTCTCATCAATCTCATCATTCAAATCTGATCTACTCACAAAGATCAATCATCAAGTCAAATCTCAACCATATGCACAATATCACCACGTTAACCAACAAGATACCTCTAGCAATACACCATACTCTCCATAAACCCTTACACAAGACCATGTGCCAAAACCATACCTTTAGTCATGTAGAAAGCATCAAGACCTATACCATATGAAACAATTGGAACAATTCCAATATGCAAATTTAATGTGGTTACCAAACTTCCAACTTTCTGCAACTTTCAAATCTGATGTTGCGGTTTTGCTGTCGTGATTTTGTTGCAATGGTTATGTTGTCACGATTTTGTTGTCGCAGTTTTGCTGTAACGATTATTCTGCCATGAATTTTCTTCCGCACTTTTTCTATCACGATTTTTCTGCCCCGCTTTTTTTGCTGCACTTTTTCTGCCTCAATTTTTCTACCACACTTTTTTTGCCACGATTTTTCTACCGCACTTTTTTTGCCGCGATTTTTCTACCGTAATTTTGCTGGCCCACTTTTTCTGCCGCACTTTTTCTCTATCAATAATACTTTCCCAAATAATCTTTCAAAAATGGATATTCAATATGCTCAAAGATCATGCACATAAGATACCCTTTCTCTCTTATTTATACTTCTCCAAGTAGCTTCCTCTAGGGGTTATCTTCTAACCAACTTACCCAACTTCCTTATTTTGGGGCTAAACCAGTTCTATCCACTTTGTCCACTTACAACCACTTTATCCACAAACAATAAACTCTCCACTTCTAGTTGCAAGTAATTTATTTTAAATTTTTTTCTTGTTGCAACCACTTAACCCATGACTAACCACTTTGAATGGTCAACTTCTTCTAGGATATTCTAGAATAATTTGACTTATTTAACCTTCTAGGGGCTTCTATATAACTCATGATGGTTCTCCAACTTCACATGTCCATAACTCTCTAACCGTGATGAGTTAGGTGACGTTCCACATATCACGAAACAACATGACGAGCACTATCCATCTAGAATAGTCTCACTTGAAAATTTACTGATCTTCATTACATTATCCCTAAAAAAAACTTGAGTTCTGAACCACACATGTAGGATGAATTAACCACTTAACCATTTGGACATTACAAATAATATTCCTGTGAGGGATTTCACCATAAGGGGACCACTTTGAGAACTTTATCCAAGAGCGCCTTCCCATGAGGGCTTGTGCCATAAGGGGACCACTTTGGAGTTAATCCATTTGGTACTTCCAATCAACCATGACATGACATCAATGATACAACATTATGACACCACATCACTATGACACCACATGAAATCAACCCTTTGACATCAATTACATCAATGACTACATGATCCAATAATACATCAATGATACAAACACATCATTATGAAAATAATTGACATCAATGAAAACATAGTACAAAAATATCCCTTTAGAGTCTATCTCTTGAAATCAATCTCTTAACATCAATGGAAAATGGTCTATCTGTTTGGAGTTTCTCCCCCTGACTAAATTGTCCCTGAGGCCGCTCCCCCTGGATGCACTGCCCTATGGGATGTCTCCATGCATCTGATGAATCTCTCTCCCTTTGACAAGGGAAATCACTATGATGTAATGCTGATGATATGGCTTCCAATCACCTCTACTCCTAGAATCATACCTCTACAAATGATCATGGGAAGAAGAATAACTCCCTCTATGGGTATGTCTCCCCCTATATTCTCTGTAAGATGAAAAATATGCTACTACTACAATCTACTTCTGCTGCAAGTGTTGATTCTCAACCAAAACATTGATTAACTACTCAACTACATCAAGAGAACAACGATCCTTGGACCATGTGCCAATCATGAACACAACCATGTACATCAACACCATACAAACTATCATCACTGAAGTGTATTAACCATGTTTCAAATGTGTATCAATATCATTGGTAACATCATAAACCATACAACATAACAAATGTTGGCATAGGGGTAGACCCAGGGTTCAATGCTACAACAATGCACCAACAAAACCCTAACTACCAGCCCTTTCGAAAACACGTATGAAGTAGATGAAGTCTCACCCGAGGTAGAGGCAGACTCAGATGTCTGCAACCTTATATGGGACATAGATCCATGATTGTAACACCTTAACAGAGCACTTAAAAATTATAGTTCATCAATATCTAGTCTTAGTTTACAACACAATTAAACCCTAATAACTAATCAGTGTAGTAATCACATAGATCCAATAGATTCAAGCACTAAGCATACTAACATAGACCATATCTAGCACTCATTCACATTATTCAACACTAAGCTACCATATCAGATCCTTCTAAGCATGTATTAGAGCACTAAGCATTCAATCACATATATAAGAGAACAACCATAAAGCACAAAGCATTCACAAAATAGGATATATGTGGTTCACCCCCACCTCGGGGCTACGTCCACCAACTCTTGTCTTCTTTATTAGCTTCTCTCAATCTTCTACTTTCACAGAGCCACAAAATCCTACACCGCATAGGACAGGAGATCTGTGCGCACTCCGCTAGATACTCCTTCCCTGAGTAGATCTAGGCACAGAGCCTTACACAGCCTTTTACAGTCACTTGCACTTAGCCTTGCAAGTCTCACACAACATGCACAAAGAACTTACAACCATTACTTGCATCTAGCCAAAAGGAAATTAGCCATTCATACTCACTCCATCGCCTAACATCTATTTATACTTTACAAAAAGGGCCTAAGGATGGTTAAAAACCATGGGCCGACATCTCCATACCCATTACATAAGCCTAAAAATCCCTAAAAAGGGGCTGAGATCCTGTGATATCTTCTTTGACTTGCACTCCACCTTCGAGAGCCTGTCGAAGTCCCAAAAATAGGTCAAACATGACCAAGAATCCTAAAAAATTGTTCAAGGGCCAACAGGCCCCCAACACTCACCTATGACTCATCTCGAGTCACTCTGGTCTGGGTAGCTCTACTTCAAAACCCTCGAGCTTGGCTTGAGATGCTTCGACCTGTTGATGTACCACGACCTCCTGTTCAACGAACTCTTGAATTACTACTTTGTTGAGAGGTCCCTCTAAGTGTTGTTCAACTGCAATGACAATTTTCTCTAGTTCTTTTCCTCAACCTTCAATCTCTATGAACAGTTGGCAAGCCTCATCCTATATATGTTGGAGCCTCTGAGTCATTTCCATGACTTTTCTTTTGGTGTGGACCTACTGTTGAGTAGTGCACTACTCTTGGGATCGCTTCATCCTCTCAACAGTTGACAGGGGCTTCAACTACGCCTATATTGTTTCTGCTTCGCCTCTTGGAGTTGTGACTCCAGTGCATTCAATTCTGGATTCTCAGTGAGTCGCTCATAATTCTAGGCACTATGATCACTTAGCTGTTTACAATCCATGGTGAGGGCCTTGATTCTTTCAACTGTGCTTCGGGTAGTTTCTTCTCTTTAATCCCTCACATCCCGTGGGGTGTTGGGCACTGTGCGGAGCTCTAAGTATGCTATTCTTTGTTGAAGCTATTGGATAGCTTCCACGAGATATGATACTTGATGCTCTACTGGTTCTTCCTCCTTCTTCTCTAAGCCTGTCACGGAGCACAGTGATCTGTTGACTGCTTCTTTTACTTCAAACTTCTCTACGAGGAGATTTTCTTTCTCCTGTTGGACCTATGCTCTCTCTCCTTCAAACTTCACTTGAAGGGCATCCTTATCCTATTGCGCAATCCTTTGTTGATCCATAACTTCCTCTTGTGCTTGTTTTAAGGCCACTGTGGCTTGCTCCTTTTCTTCCTGTACACGACGAAGGTGAGCTCTAGTCGCATCAGCTATTCTACAGAGTTGAGTAGGTTCATCTCCCAACTCTGGTTCTTCTGATGGCGGGGGCACAGTGTATATTGTGTGACTGTATTGAAGGGCTTGCTATACCCCTCTGAGTTCAACCTCGACTCTGTCATACATCTCCTGCTGCTTGGATTCATGTTTCTGCAAGATTTCCTGCGAGGTGTCGTTCATAGCTGCGATGATGAAGTCAAAGTCATCAATAGTGAGCACAGTCTGCATCTTAGTCATGGTGGCTTTGTATTTCTTCTGGGATGTGGGTTTCATGGGAGAAACCTTCCTTTTCTTCAAGGGATCAACCTCATTATCAGGATCCCTAGGCGATGTTACTTCACCTTGCTTATGTTATTCTTCTTTGTCGTTTGTCTCTTCTACTTCGTCATCACCCCCTTGTCCAAGTGATACTGAAGCAGTCTCTCCCGATGCACTACTCAAGTCTTGTAATTCTTCGGTCTTCTTCCTTATGTGGGTTCCAGGTGTGTCATGTTCTTTGTGAGCGACCTCTGAGCTGTCAAGTTTGGGATTAGACATCTTTGCAGGGTCGGTAGGGATAAGGAGGTCTATTGACCAATCCTTAGTTATCTCCTCGAGGTCCTCCTCTGTGAGCTTGTAGTATCACTAAAGCTCCTCTTTGTGCTCGTCTGCTTGCGCAGTGATATAGATGAAGTGTCGATCTGCAAAGAACTTCATAAGGGCCCTGAACCCCTGTAGGGTGTTTGGCGTCATGCAAGGTTCAACTTCGATATCCCTCTTCAGTTGGAGATAATATGTATGAAATACCATGTTTGACTGCCACTGTTTTCCCATATTGATCGAGTACCAAAGCATGATGAACTTCCCAGCAAGCGACTCGAACGATTCAATGTCCGGGAAGGTCGCACCTTCTGGCATCTCCCAAGTAGTAAATGCGATAAGGATCAGGAGCCAGCTAAAGTGGAACTCGTAGCCCTAATCCTAAGCTCCGCGACAATCTAATTCCAGCTGGTTAATTAGCTACTTCACCTAGTTCATTTGTAGGCCTTCCACGCATTTTCCAGTGAGGTCAACGACAAACCCTGTGACCTATGTGGGTCTATTATTTCTTACCAAATTTCTTGCAATTAATTGGCATGCTAGGTGCACTGCACCATTCTAGATGGAAGCTACCTTGTAGCCTCGCATCCCCTTCTCAACATCATCATATGTATCCTTGATATTCTATGCTAATGCACGATCTGTGGCGTTCCCAGGATAGAAGTCCTGTGGGTTAGGTCCTTGCATGCTCAATCTATTGATCCTATGGATCACTGTCGAATCAATTGTGATATGGTGGTCTAGCCATAAGTAGCTACCATGGTAACATGAGAGAAGGAGATTAACACAGGCGTTAACCTCCTGGTACCCTCCAAAGTGTTGGATTTTCATTACATTCAATAGGGTGGACTGCATGAGGTTCATCGTCCATGTCTAGGGGATTATTTTCGAGTTCTTCCCCTTTGTCTTGGTCAAGTATTTATATAGGGAGAGCATACTATGGTTCTTGTAGTATCCTAGGTTGAAGTCACTAAACTTCAACGTTGCGATATTATCCTGCTGCGCTCTGACTGCACGTATCCCCTTCGGGAGGTACACAGTAACCATGGTGTAATCAAAGTCCCTCGGGACACTGTCGCGACTCACTGCGTCGGCTAGAGGTGGGATGTAGTTGGGTAATATGGTTGGGATTAGCTTCACATTTGCTAGGTCATCTCTGTCCTCGGTTCTCTTCTTCGCTGTCGGTCGAGATGGTCTGGATACACGAGCAGTCGACAGAGAGGCTTACACTCCTCTCATCAATGACATGTGTACACCCACAAACATTACCCTTTCAGACATTACTCTTTCAATCATGAATTCGATGAGTACCTCCTTCACAGACTCTTCAACTGTGCTAAGTTCTTTGGAAATACACGCTCGTGGTTGAATATCTTGGGTTTGAAGAGAAACTGCTCAATGCAATGGGATGGATGGTGATATCTCGATGATCACTACACAAAATCAACTAATCTGCGAGCTTAGATAATCACGGTTGGAAAAAATGTTCTCGGTGCAAGGCTCGATGGAATAAGTAGACAGCTAAGTAACAAATCTCTTCAATGGGTGAGAAGCTTTCATTAATTCAGTTTTGTCCATTACGGCATGTTCCCAATGGTTTGATGGTAAGCTTTTTGACCATAAATTCCATTCTAACCGTTCGGGGTGTTGGTCTAACGGTTATACTATCTCCAACATCTATATTGCTTCGCCATGGCAAAGTTCCATGTCGTGCAGTATTGATATCCTGACGAAGTTCAAACTCTGGAATCCTTCCTTCTGCAAAGTTCCCTCTGGAACCTTTTGTAACTTTTCAATCTTTTCTCTTTTCTTACTGAGCTTTCTAGCCTTCTTCCTAGTGATCGTCATCTCGATATTCCTCTTTCCATTCTGATTCTTGTCTTCTTTTAGCATAGTAACTTCGCATTGTTGAGCTTCTTTCATAGGGTTCGCAGGTAATACTTATTTTATAGCTGGGTTAGGTGCTTGTGAGTCTTCTTGTGTTCTTTCAACTTCGAAATCCAAGTTTTTGGTTCTAATTAACTTCGATCTGTTCTCTTGTTCTTTAATCAAGTGTGTTATCTTCCTAGTCATGAAATCTTTTCATTCTTGCTTCTTCTGCTCTAATACTTCCTCTTCTTTTCTTCTGGCTTGATCCTTTTCAATAAAAGGTTTTCCTAGTAACATAGCAAATGTGGCGTTGTTCTCAATAAATTTAACAACCTCAAAATTTTCCTCTGTCGAAGTTCCATGAGTAATCATAGATATCTGGGTGAGTCTTCCATATAGGGTTATCAACTTTCCTCTAAATAATCCTATTCCTCCCAATGAAGGAATCATAGCAGGCTTTCCTAAAGTTTCCCAAGTTCTTTCTATTATGATATCCACCTGTCTTTCTTCATCCAACATGCATTCAATGTCAAAGTCTCCTATTCTTGCTTCTATGTATTCTTTTTCTTTGAATATCTCTGATAAGATGATATGTCAGTGATCATTTAGGGTTTCTTTCATTTGTAGCAATACATCCTCTGATTTTTTCTGGGGTTCTGCCATGGTCTCAGTGTCTTGATCTTCCTTAGGGTCTTCTTGTCTCATATTCATTCAACCAAGATTAGCAATAATTCTAGGGAAATCCAAAAATTCATGATCTGTAGCTTTACAACAAAGACAACTAGGTGTTCTACCAGGGCATTCCTTATCCAGATGTGCCGGTCTTCTGCAACTGTAACAAAGGGTTAATCCTCATTTTCTTTTAAATGATCCCCAACCATTCCTGTATTGTGCACTAGTATCGCGGTATCTAACTTGCACAAAATTCTTTCTAGGATCCTACATCCATTTGTTAGTCCAAACAACCTTTCTATGCATAGGTATAACATATCTTTCACTATTTTTGTCAGATCTACTCATATCAAACCTTCTTTCATTTAGTTGTGCCCTACTTTTCAATTTAGGACAAAATTTATCAAACATACCTAGATCCATACTTTAGAAACAAAAATTTCCACTTATCTTACTTCTAACAGAGCACAAAGCTTACAGATCTTACCTCTTTAATAAAAAATTCTCACTTTTACCTTTATCAGAGCACAAAGATTTCAAATCTTACCTCTTTTCTTCAGATATGACCCCTCTTCTTGGAACAAAGCTTCACAGATCAAGTAGTACTGTGTACTAGGGAAACAGATCTATGCACAAAGATTTTCTCTTTTTTCATTCCCAACAATCATGTTCAATCTTCGCACAAAGCTTCTTCTTCCTCAGTTCCCAGTAATCACAGTTTCATTCCCAGCAACATAACCATTTGTTGGCATAGGGGCAAACCTAGGGTTCAATGCTACAACAATGCACCAACAAAACCCTAACTACCAACCCTTTCGGCAACACCTACGAAGCATATGAAGTCTCACCCGAGGTAGAGGCAGGGGTGGTTGCAGGACTCATATGTCTGCAACCTTAGCTGGGACACAAATCTGTGATTATAACACCTTAACATAGCACTTAGCAATTATAGTTCATCAATATCCAGTCTTAGTTTACAGCGCAGTTAAACCCTAATAGCTAATCAACGCAGTAATCACATAGATCCAATAGATTCAATCACTACGCATACTAACATAGATCAGATCTAGAATTCATTCACATTATTCAACACTAAACTACCATATCAGATCCTTCTAAGAATTTATTAGATCACTAAGCATTCAATCACATAGATAAGAGAACAACCATAAATCAAAAATCATTCACAACATAGGATATACGTGGTTCACCCACACCTTGGGGCTACGTCCACCAACTCTTGTCTTCTTTTCTAGCTTCTCTCAATCTTCTACTTGCACAGAGCCACAAAATCCTACTCTGCATAGGATAGGAGATCTGCGTGCACTCCACTAGATCCTCCTTCCCCAAGTAGATCTAGGCATAGATCCTTACACAACCTTTTACAGTCACTTTCACTTAGCCTTGCAAGTCTCACACAACATGCACAAAGCACTTACAAGCATTACTTACATCTAGCCAAAAGGCACTTAGCCATTCATACTCACTATATCACCTAGCATCTATTTATACTTTACAAAAAGGGCCTATGAATAGGTAAAACCCATGGACCGACATCCCCATACCCGTTACATAATCCCAAAACCAAAAAATCCCTAAAAAGGGGTTGAGATCCCGTGATCTCCGATTCAACTTGCGCTCCACCTTTGATAGCCTGTTGAAGTCCCAAAAATAGGTCAAACATGACCAATAATCCTCAAAACTTGTTCAAGGGCCAACACCAACCATGTGCCTCAAACAAATATCATATCACTCATGGTATGACTCTATCATGAACCAAGTGCCACAACCATGTATCTACTATGTACCAATCATGCATCAACTATAGATCAAGCTATAACTCAACAATGATGTACAACATAACCACCTCATCAACTCATCAACTACATGTCCCAATATGTATCTCAACCACATGCCAAATGCATGCACCAAGACATCCAACAAATATGCCTCTAACAATACATCATAAGATATATCAATGGAGCTCACATATGTACCATCCATGTACCATGACAGATCTACCTCAAAAACCATTCACTACAGCAAGTACTAAGAAACCATTAGTACCTCTAAACATGTACTAAGAGTGTCCCTCAATAGATCAATGATATATCTCTAGCTAGGATCACATCATCATGACATATCTCATAGACAAGGTGCCATAACATCACTGAGAACATAACCAACAATATACATTATCATGAATGCATCACTCCACACACTAAAGTTTGTACCATGAATTCAAGATAGATAAGCTTCACTCAACCATATGTCATCACCATACATACATCAAACACACATGCAAACATATAATCATGAAAACCTATAAAAAACCATGTAAGACCCTGCAAAACAGATTTATACCATCAAACCATGCTATAACTCATATGTACACTCCTCTTGTTGAGTCTTTTTCCATAGGTATGTGGCCTATTCCACAGACAAATCACGTATGGAAACGACCTTTCTATATGTCACCTCACATATGTACACGACTTCTCGCATAGGAGCCCGTGTATGATTCAGAAAGAGTGAAGCTTTCTTGATTCTTTATTCCTTCATTCATGTCTGGAGACCTCCTTAATAGCCTCAACCAAAAATTGCTAGTGTTCATGTTCCAGCCCATGTATCCCTACAACCAGAGGTCCCTATCAATAATGGTTGGGAACATGTTATTCATTACCCTGTTGTCCATCATAATAGTTGTCCAACAATATATTTACCATTTCCACCTCCTCCTCCCTTCAACCAACATCCCCAACAGATTGTTAAAATAACATACCTTTTTAAATAATCTCATGGAAGAAAAAGACTCAAAACAACTGCACCTAAGCCAAAAAAAAGCAAAGGTAAGAAAGTTTCCACTCATTCAAAGTCAGCTAGTGAATTTGTTTGACATTTGGTTTGGAAAGTTGGTTTTCATTGATGTCAACTGTTGGATAATTTTGGAAGCCCCAGAAATGTGGTTAATATTGTTAGTAAGATGATTATCATTGATGTCAACAGAAGTGATGGGTGTATTTGGAGAAGTATCCAAAGTGGTCCCCTTATGGCGTAGCTTTAAGCATGGCCCTCATAATATGTCGTCAAAATTATTAGTAAGATGGTTATCATTGATTTCAACAAAGTGATGGATATATTTGGATAATTCTCCAAAGTGGTCCCCTTATGGTGTATCTTTAAGCATGGACCTAACGGGAAGAAACTTTGAAGAAGTCTACAAGAAACCCAGAGGTGTGGTTATTGAACCCGAGTTTGTTTGATTAATAAGGACTTGAAGGATAGTGAAAATGAAAGAAACACACTCATAGATGAATATTCCTTGTTGTTCTATTTCCAATGGTAGGTGTTATGCCACGTGGTTTCTCACGGTTGAGGAGATATGCCCTCATGAATTTGGAAGCCCCTAAGAAGTTACAAGTCATTAATTAAAGGGTAAAGTTTTTGCAAACAATAAGTTACAAGCCAGGCTCAATGCAATGAATATTAAAATAAATATTAATTATATTGTTGGTAAAGTCGACCCCAATGGAATAATCATTAAAAAATTAAATTGAATTTTATCTGGGTCAAGTCGGCCTTAAAAAGAGGGTGTCAGATCTAGTATAAATAAGGAACATAGTATTTCATTTGTTACATCAAATCAAGTGATTTTTATCTTAGGTAACCAAGGATATCTGAGTCATTTTTCAGAGGGAATATGAAGTAAACAAGGGAAAAATTCAAAGGGAGGATGAAGCCTTGTGAGGATGTGTTCTAAGGTATGTTATTTACATGCTATATTACCATTTTCACTATACATATCTTTATATAATGATTCATACAGTGAGACTTAGAGTCTATTGAGAAGGCATATCAAGGTATATTTGGTAGAAATTTTAGCTTCTGGTTCATTTTATTTTCGGAGATACACTCTATGGAAGATGGGGTTTTTGGCTAGTCCTAAAACTAGTCTCAAACAAGTGTTCCGAGTAAAACAATCATTAATTATTGATAGAGGATCCAAATCCTATGAGAAAAAATTGGATTGTAAAAATTATAGTCCTTTGTATGTTTTATGCAAGTTTCAGAATGAGATATCAATATTCAATGCGTGGAATGCTCTACAAGTTTGCCCTCTAGAATAAGCTAGAATTCAACAAGGTCTACCATTTTATATATAAATCCTTTTCTGGGATGATTCAAGTAGTGAAACTTGGAGGAATTATAGAGAATATATTGAATAATATTGGATACAATTTATAGACCTTTATTCATTTCAATCACAAAGTTATTCTTGTTGAAATTTAGGATTTGTGACTAATCCAAAACTAGTCCCCTGAGACCGAGGTAAAGTTTGATGAAGATGTTATTCTCTTGTTGTTGAAGTTGAGGAAGGTATAAAGGTATGGGATCACATAAACTGGGTCTGTCATAGAGTTACAGGTGTGCTTATATGGATTTTTTGAGGGTTACATGTTGATGATGTTATGGTGCATGCTTAAGGGAAGTCTTTGGTATATTGTTGAGGCATTTACACATGCTTGAGGCACATCTTAGGTGCATGGTTGAGTCATATAATTGGTATATGATATTTGGTTGTTTGGTACTTTGTTGAGGAACTTCATTGATGATATATTATGGTACATGGTATGATTGAGACATATGATAAGTGATATGGTATATGGTTGAGGCACATAGTTTCTGGCATATCTTTTGGTTTGAGGATCATCTTGGATATTGGGTACATTGTTTGAGATACGTTTTGGTATATGTATGAGGCATCCCTTAGTGACATTGATGCATGGTGAGATACAATTTTTATGTATGATATAGTGTTGGCACATGGTATGGCATAGGTTTGGTTGATGCGGGATTGGTACATGGTATGGTGTTGATGTACATGGTACAAGTTTTTGTACTTGGTTGATGCATGGTATGGTACATGTTTTAATACATAGTTGAGATACATATATTTTGATGGTATGTTGGTGATATTGGGACATGCTTGGTAGAGGCATGTGTTGGTGATGATTGAGAATCTGGTTGAGAGGTGCTCTTGGTGACCTATTTTAGTTCGGGTTGAACATCAGTGAAAGTGACAGGTTGATGTGGCAGTTTGGAAGTGACAGGTTGTCAGTGGCAGGTTGATGTGAAAGGTTGATAGTGATGGGTTGACATGAAAATGGCAGTGATATATTGATAGTGACAAGATTGTGTGACTTTTACAGTGACAATTTTATTGATATATCAGTGACAGTATCGACGGTAGTGAGGTTTGGCCTTCTTCCGGTTGGAGCCAGAGTATCGGGGAGTTAGAGATTCCTTTATGTTGGAGCCTGTAAATCAGGGGGTCATATCCTCCTCCTGGTTGGAGCTAGAGAATATAGGTATTTGGAGCTACCTTCAGGTTGGAAACTATAAACTAGGGGGTTGGAGCCTCCTTCCACTTGTAGCTATTGTTATCACTCATTTTTGTCATTGGGAAAAATTAAAATTTTGTCAAAATTTTTGAATCCCATGATGCTAAATGGGTGGAATGACTTCATTGGATATCCTAATCATCATTTACACTTATTCAATTAATAAAATATCCAAATATATCAAGGATATTAAGAGCACCATTTGGTCAATATTTAGTAAAAAAATGCAGAAATTTATGTAGGTGATTGTTTTTGTGTTCATATTACGAAACGATTTCCAAGAAAATGGGATCGAATCTCAAAAAAATAAAACATAGGTTTTTTAGGAACATGACAAACTAGGTGCCACGTGGGCCATTTCCCAAAAAAGTGAATCGTTTGGGAGCTATATGTGGCACTTTAAGAGTGATTTTTCCATATTTTTCAGAATTCTATTTTCTAAAAAACACCCATTCAACAGAAGTGCCACCTTCATCCATTCAACCTGGAGACTAAATCATGATATTATGCTATATAATAGGATCATATTTTTTTGTTTTGGATCTTACTTTGAATTGGTTACTCTCAATTAATCATTGTAATTTCTATTTAAGCAAGAATTGTGTAAGAAGAGAGGAGATCTTCCTCTTAATGGAAGGAAGTTGGGGTTTGAGTAGAAGAGGTTGAAGGCCCAAGAGTTGAGGGAAGAGTTTAATTGTATGCATCATTTCATACTAAAGGACTCATACATCCTGATGATTAGATTGTGCATCTATGTATCAAAATTTTCTTTCTTATTTGAATGCAATGAAAATTTTTGCAATGCATTGATTTTCTCAAAGATTCAACTTCGATTACAGTGATGAGTTTACTGTTAATTACATGTTTCTTGTAAGTTGTAATCAAGTATTTGATTTATATTTAGAATATGATTTTGTATCTTAATATATTGTTTGTGAATGTATGAGTTGTTGGAAGATTGGTTGTTGTCATTGATGTCAACCCTAGTCATGGGTTTTGGACCGCAAGATTGATGAAGGTATTTGGACATGAAGGAAAATGCACATGAAGATACAACATCCATGGATGGATAGTATACATCATGTTGTTT